>JAJIBD010000881.1:0-32394 GCA_021461705.1 Cryptotis parvus
GGCAGAGCTGTTCCTTGCTCTCCTTTGTGCACAGCTATACATGAGGCAGTTGGGAGGCATGCAGGGTTCTAGCCTTGGCCCACCACCTGGCAGAGCCTCACAACAAGCCAGACCACCCCTCCTCACTCCATGGGCACCGCCATTTTCCACTTCTGGACTTCCCTCTGTCAGAACTCCACCCAGCAGACCAGCCCATCACAGCCCGGATCACCGACACCCACCCTGCAGCAGCTTTTTCCTCAATCCGGCCCAGGTATGCTGGTCCAGAGATCTCACACATGGGGCAGAGCTGTTCCTTGCTCTCCCTGTGCACAGCCGTACATAAGGCAGTCGGGAGGCATGGCGGGTTCTAGCCTTGGCCCACCACCTCGGCAGAGCCTCACAACAAGCCAGACCACCCCTCCTCACTCCATGGGCACCGCCATTTTCCACTTCTGGACTTCCCTCTCGTCAGAACTCCACCCAGCAGACCAGCCCATCACAGCCCGGATCACCGACACCCACCCTGCAGCAGCTTTTTCCTCAATCCGGCCCAGGTATGCTGGTCCAGAGACTCTCACCACATGGGGCAGAGCTGTTCCTTGCTCTCCCTGTGCACAGCCGTACATAAGGCAGTCGGGAGGCATGGCGGGTTCTAGCCTTGGCCCACCACCTCGGCAGAGCCCTCACAACAAGCCAGACCACCCCTCCTCACTCCATGGGCGCCTCCATTTTCCACTTCTGGACTTCCCTCTCGTCAGAACTCCACCCAGCAGACCAGCCCATCACAGCCCGGCTCGAGTTGCCGCTTGCGGCTTTGTTCATCAATAAATGCTTTATTTGGAGGTGTTTAAAAGAGTTTGCCTCCCGCTCGACAAGCCTGGCAAGCTTCTCGTGTTGTATATGATATGCCAAATTCCAGTAACAATTATATTAGGTCATTCCCATGACCTAATATAATGGTTTGAGGCTCTTTATGTTCCTGTAGCAAGCCGATGCCCCTGGCTCTACTGGCATGAGACAGGACATATGGAGATATTACTGGTGCCCGCTCTAGGAAATAGATGATCAACGGGAAGATCGTGATCGTGATCGTGAGAAAGACAAGAACCCTGGGAAACCCTGGGTAAGGCCTAAGACTGACTTGCCTTTTATCAGTCCTTAGCCTGCCCAGGGGTTCTTGGGTGGCAGAGGCTGCCTGGGAGAAATCGACCATCTCTCTCCCCTTCCGGCCTCACATAAGCCACCTGTGAGGCCCACCTACATCATTAATAGTACAGAGAATGCAAGGAATTTAAAATAAGTGGTGTGTATTTTGTGTGTGTGTGTGTGTGTGTGTGTGTGTGTGTGTGTGCGTGCGTGTATGCAATTGACAAGAATAATGCAAGCATCCAATAGATCCTTGACTGGCCATTTGCCTTTGGTGTTGTCTTTTTTTTTTTCTTTTTGGGTCACACCCGGTGATGCTCAGGGGTTTCTCCTGGCTGTGGTCTCAGGAATTACTCCTGGCAGTGCTCGGGGACCATATGGGATGCTGGGGGATCAAACTCAGGCAGGCATGGGCCGTCTTCGTGCAAAGCAAATGCCCTACCCACTGGGCTATCACTCCAGCCCCTTGTGTTGCCTCTTATCTTAGCCTCTAGATGAGCCTAAACAGGGGCAGAATTTATATTGGAAATTTGTTTGTTAACTCTCTGTTTATTAGAAGAGCCTAGGAGTTTGTAGGAAGTCGAAATTGTAGGACAGAGTCACAGCAGTCACAGCAGTCATAGCAGCTGGCAAGGGTGAACTGAGGCATCATCTACGTGGCCATGCAGGTCAGAATCTATTCCCTGCTTCCTTTAGCAGGCATGTCTATACGTTACTGTGTCATTGTTGATGTAGACAGGCAGACAGGGTGGCCCACAGCCAGGTCCACATATCAGTGAATTCTCACCCTAAGGCTGTCCAGAGTCACCTTTTGAAACCAGGAACCAAGACTTGATGAGACCCATGAACCCTCAGTAGACCTTGAGGAATCTGAATCAACCTGTCCTTGCCCAGTCCTTAATCTGGTTATTTTGCAGGACAGAAGATCCGACAGGAACAGAGATCAAGAAAAAGGGAGAGTTTCAAAGAAGACCTCTTCCAAAATCTACCCAATGGTAATGGCCCTAGCAATGAACCTTAACTTATGTTGAAGCCCCATAAGGGAGTAGGTTGGGAAGAAATCTATAAAAGCCGTCCTGACCAAAGAAAGTGCCATATGCTGCCTGAGCACATGTGCTGCTTGAGCCCATGTGGCCAAGCACATGTGGTGTCCAAGCACATGTGACACCTGCGTCTCCCCTCTTGAGATGTGCACTCTCTCTCTCACTTTCCCTCCTCCCCTTCCCCTTCCAAAACCTCCATAATAAAATCTGTTCTATTTCACTGCTCGTCAACTCCTGAAAATTCTTTTTCTGCAAGGAATACAAGAACCCTGAGGAAACCCTGGGTAAGGCCTAGGACTGGCTTTCCTTTCCTGCAAAGAGCAATTCCTCGCTCCAGCCTGAGTCTGTGGCTCCCTGAGAAATCTCAGGCGGTGGGGATCAGCTACTGTGCCTAGAGATCAAGCGGACATCAGGTGTGGCTGACGACCACCTCGTGGGGCTGGTGGGGCTCAGGCCCATGCCGTGCAGGGGCTCATCGCAGACAGCAGACTTTATCAGTCCTAAGCCTGCCGGGTGGGTCCCTGGTGGCAGAGGCGGCTGGAGAGAAAGAGGCCATCTCTCTCCCTTTCCGCCTTACATAAGCCACCAGTGAGACCCACCTACATCAATTGTTACATTTATGATCACTACGAAGATTAGTTGTTTAGACGTTTATTTTTTAACAGATTTAACCATGTCTTTCCTTAAATGCATTGAATGTCCCACAAGGGTCTGAAAGCCGGTCTTAGATTGCAAGCAGGAACAATGGGCTCAGGTCCTAAAGGAATATGATTCTAGACGACTGATATACACTTTTTATATTCCTGCTAAAACTCCTTTGACTCACTTCTATAACAATGCTTGCTTTGCTGTGCTTGGGTCAACTTTACCCGGCGCCAGGACGTGGACATTGATGGGTAAAACAGATTTTCCAGGGGCTGGAGTGATAGCCCAGCCGGGTAGGGCGTTTGCCTTGCACGTGGCCGGCCTGTGCGGCCCGGGTTTGACCCCGGCATCCCATATGGTACCCCGAGCACCACCAGGAGTAATTCCTGAGTGCAGAGCCAGGAGTAACCCCTGAGCGTCGGGTGTGACCCAAAAAAAAAAAAAAAAAAAAAGATAAACAAACAGATTTTCCACATGCTTACAGACGTGCTTGAGGCACCAGGAAGAGTTTTTTTCTAATAAAAGACGAATGCTTCTGCTAGGGATTTGCTGTTTTTGGCTAGCAGGAGAGCCCAACATCTGGTGTCCATAACAACTCCCCTAATTCTAATATTTTGTGTTTGGTCATTTTTTAAATTTTGAACCCACAACACACTGTAACAGTCACAGTCAATCTAAGGACGCCACTGGTTATTAACTCCATGCTGAAACAACTGGGCAATTTAGGGTTTGACATTTGAGGGGAGTTAGTGAGAGGAGTTTTATCAGTCCATGTGACATTATAGCCAGAAAGACATTTAGTCTGTTTTCTAGTTTAGAAGAATCTTATCTAAAAAATCGGCATCAGAGAAGAATCATGTTGGAGATGATTTAAGGTGATTTAGTTCTTCCTCTACTATCCTAGACAAATGGCTTCTGAATTTCTAATGGTGCTAAAACTAGCTTCCTCTCTAATTTAAGGATTTTACCTCTTTCTAAAAATCAATTTCCATCATAATATAAAATATGATAGCCTGATGTTTAGATTCTGGAGCAGCAAGAAAAGTATGAGAGTTTAGGAATTACTACAAAGGACTGGAGGGCCAATTAGAAATATAATGCTATACCTGAGTCCCTGAATGACAGACAGGAAGATTATCAAATTGGAAAGTAGCAAGGGAAAGAGGTGAATCCCTGGAGTAAAGAATATATCCAACTTAAACAGTGTTGCATTGTTGTCAGTAGAACATCCTTTAGAAGGTGGCTAACTTGTTTCAAGTGAAACTAAATTATTTGACCTTCTTAGAAAAATCATTTAAAAATTAATCATTTTCTTTTGATTTCCTTTCAATTCAATATGTAAGGTAAGCTTATATAAAGTAAGACCAAATAGCTAAGATTGTGTTATCTATTTAGTACCAAATTTCATACATACATATATATTTTTGAAGTATCAGAGAAGAGCTTGTGCACAGAAAAATTTAAAAGTTGTTATTGTGCTTTCTCTTCAAAAGCTGATTTTGATAGTTTAGTGATTTCATAACATCATGATTGTTACTGACAATGACTTAGTCATATTGGATTAGTCTCTCAATACCTTTCTCTAATTTATTTACATTTACAAATAATATGTATTTATTTTCTGTATTTCATATTATTTTAAAAACTTGCTCCAGATATAATGTTTGTTCAGTGTGGAGTTTGCGGTATTGATGACATCAATTACTGCACACTCATTATTTTTATGGACAACCAGAAAAACAGGATAAATTATTTAAATAAAAACAAAAATGTTAGTAATCTGGATGACAATCAAAATAGTAAATACAAACATATTGTAGAATTCATGTTACCTTTTATTTAAGTATCTTTAAGTGCAATTTGTGTTGGATTATATTAGATTTTCTTGTTTCTATTAGTGTTTCTTACCTTTTACATTTATTAGTGTTTAATAATAATAAACATTATTACATAGTAACACAGTACTTAGTGTTTCTTACTTTTTACATTGAGAATTCTATTCAATACTCATAAAGTTCATTGTAACATTGTGCAAATGTAAAATTGAGTTCAAAGAATGACATTTTTAAGAAAATGAAGAGACAGTATTTTGATTTCAAGTCCTGTTATTTCTGTATTTCTTTACTAATTATTTTGGTACTGTAGTTTCATGGACACTTTCAGTGAGCTATACAGTTATACTGTAGAAAATAATATAGAGAGGAACTAAAAGAGTAATCAGAGAAAAACTTAGGAATATTAGATCTAATATAGTGGATAAAGAAATGTGGTTTTTGAGAATAATGAGTAACTCTTAAAGATGGAGTCCTGAGACAGGGTAATACAGAAATCTCATTTATATCAGGAACAATTTTATGTCTGTGTCCATTATCAGAGGAGAAATGAGTTAATTAAATAAAATATTTAAAATATATATAGGTTGATATGCTGAATTCAATGGCCAGGGCATTGTGCCATGTATAAATTTATTATATTTAGTGATATCATGTATCAGCTTGTAGATTCTCAACATAATAATGACTCAATTAAAATATTTTAATACCCCAGTGAAATTTTCATTGTTATAAATATAATCAATATGAAGGATTGGATTTTTTTTTGCTTTAATATGCAGACTGGAATGAAAGTTCTAATTTTAATACAGATGATTTAACATTCTTTTCCTACATCATTAAAAATTCTTTGGATGGGCTTGTTTTTCCATGAACCATTATTCGTGTACTTTTACATACTTTTTTTTTGGAGTAGAAATCTTGAGATTTTTTCACATTAATAGCCTAGGAACATGACCAGAGTGGTCTCATTTTTTGCATAAGCTAAATTCTATTGAATTTCAAATTAATAGGGATTGGTATAGTACATTTTGGAAACATAAAACTTAGATACTAGTACTGTAAGGGTGAATAAGAAAAGTATAATACCTATACCTACATATATATCGAGACAGACAGAGATAAGATATCCTTGAATATACCTAAGATAGAGGGAATGATCTGAATTTTGATTATTCATCTGTGTTTTCATCTAAGGGCATATTCTAATAAACCCCAAATCTGCATACATAGTTTAATAAGGAAGTACAGGTCATTACATACCATGCACTTCAAGAACACATGTGTAGGAAGACAATGACCCGAAGACTGAGGGACAGGAAGCAATTAGTGAGAATCTGGGAAAGGCATATTTCAGATGAATTGTCGTTGATGTCTCTTCTTCATTCAGCATAGAATTGCTTTGAGAGACAAATGTTACATGAATTCCCTCTGGCGGGAATTTCTGACATAGAATTCTTTTTTATCTCACTGAAAATCTGATTTCAAAATGTATAAATGTTAATGTTAGGGTGATCCCTGAGAAAAAAGCGAAGAATTAGTCCTGAACATAACCAGGAACATAACCTCAACTCACCCTCACTGCACCAAAAAATATATATATAAATAATTATATATAATTAATTATATATAATTATTATATAGAAATAATTATATATATTATATATAACTATAAATAATATAAATATATATTATATGTGTATATATATGTGTTGTGTCTGTGTATATATATATATAAATGTTTAATCTGTTGACCTTAGTTTTAAATATACAGTTTTAGAGATTAAATTAATTTATTGAATAGTTTATGAAAATTTTATTATAAAATATCTAAAGTTAAAGAATGTCAAAACAAGGAGGCTGGAGAGATAGTGCAGTGGGTAAGGCACTTGTCTTGCTGTAACTGAAGTTAGTTTGATACCTCATGATCTGTGAGCACCACCAGGTGAATTACCTGGGTAGCAAGCCAGGAGTAAGTCAGACAAGTCATTTTTGCTTGCTGTGAAACAAAAATGAAATCAAAGAAACAAACAAAATTGAATGTCAAAATAATACAAGACTTAGGAAATACCACAAAATAGTAATCAGTTAAAAATTAATTACAGTCAGTGACCAGAAAGATTGTTAGCAGGTAGGGCGCTTGTCTTGCATGCATCAACCTGGTTCAATTTCCAGCTCCACATGCAGTCCCCTAAGCAGCACCAGGAATAATTGCTTTGTATAGAGCAATGAATAAACCCTGAGCACTGACAGGTGTGGTCCCAAACCAAACAAACTAAAAATTAATTATAGTCATTCATCAAGACTTTTTCTATTTGCTTATGTGATGCAATTAATTTTGATTTGACATATAATTGAGAAAACATAAGATAAATTGTCAAATAGAAAGGTAGATTAATGGTTGGAGCATTAGTACATGCAGTAGGGTGCTTGCCTTGCACACAGCCAACATGGGTTCAATCCCCAGCATTGCATATGGTACCCTGAGCGCATGAGGAGTAATTCCTGAGTGCAGAGCCAGGGACCAGCCCAAGCATCACCAGGTGTGGCCCCAAATCAAAACAAAACCAAAAAAAAAAAGAATCATTTCTATGATTGCACATTAATTTAGCCTTTGTGTACATTTCTGTGTTTAGGTAAATTGACAATAACAAACCTCATAGTTAAAAATGATAATAAAATTACAACAGAGCTGATACAAAACGCTCAAGGGAACCTTTTAGAGATAAAATTAAAGTTAATGAAAAATACATTTCACCACATCTTAAGAACACCTCACAGTATCATTTCTCTTCGTAAGAATTGGAAAAATTAGAAAGGAGAGAGTCTTGATTTTATATTAAAATATGAAGGCCAGGGAAAGTGAAGTAATTTGCATCCACGGTTCTCCCATTCCTACAGATGAAAAAAAAATGAATGAGAGGAACTCTGAAGACAATGTTTCCATGGTGATGCAGTTTGTCCTCCTTGGATTTTATGACCTTCCAAACCTCCAAGGGTTACTATTTGCATTGTTCTCCATCATTTACATGATTATCTTATTTGGAAATAGCCTCATAATCATACTTACCCGACTTGACGCAGAACTGCAGAAACCCATGTACTTTTTTTCTGGCAAATTTTTCTGCACTGGAAATCTGTTTTGTGTCTGTGACGATGCCTAGGATGTTGAAGAACCTGTGGACTCAGGATAGAATGATTTCTAAGCTGGAGTGTGCCACACAGATGTGCTTCTTCCATACGCTGGGAGCCACTGAATGTTTCTTCCTGGCTACAATGGCCTATGATCGCTATGTGGCCATCTGCAAGCCTCTGCATTATCCTGTAATCATGAACTCCAAGACATGCATCAGATTGGCTGTGGCTGCCTGGATCAGTGGAATTCCAGTCCAAGTAGGGCAAACATGTCAGGTGTTCTTCCTGCCTTACTGTGGTTCTAACAGAATCGACCACTTCTTCTGTGACTTACCCCCACTGATCAAACTGGCTTGTGGAGACACTTCTCTTAATGAGATGTGTGTCTATTTAGTTGCTGTCTTTTTTGCTTTTGTTCCTTTTCTACTCATCTTAGGGTCTTATGTCAAAATTATTTCCACCATCCTCAAGATGCCCTCAGCCACAGGTCGCTTCAAAGCCTTTTCTACCTGTTCTTCCCATCTCATAGTTGTGCTTTTATTCTTTGGGTCTATTACCATTAACTATTTAAGACCTAAATCCAATCATTCTGCATTAAGTGATAAAATGTTCTCTCTTTTCTACACTATAGTCACTCCTATGTTTAATCCCATGATATACAGTCTCAGGAACAAGGATGTAATTGCAGCACTGAGAAAGCTATTTCTTAAAAAGGGTGACAAAGTCGGTTATAAATTCTGCAACTGTTGTAATTCCATAACAGTTTTGATAGAAACTTTCAAAATCTCAATAGTCTTCTTTTAGGAAGACCCTACTTGAATTTATGCTATTTTATCCAGATATTTTAAAACACTAGTTTAAGCTTAAATGTTTGATGATATGTGCTAGACAGTATAAGTATTCCATGTCTAGGTAATATTCCTACTTCATGAATGAAATTGTATCTAGTACATAATTAATAAGAAAATTAAAAGCATATTTGAATCATTTAAGATACTTTGGTTTAATTATAGTGGAAAATATATCATGTTATTTACCTAATACATTTTCAGATTTTTACAGGTTTTGTCATTTAGCATATTTTGGTTCCATTAAGTCAGAAACTGACCAATAGCAGATGAATAGTAAATGTTTGATAAGTGGGTTTTAAAATGACTGAGTAGGTGAATGAATAGTGTGTGACCTACCTCAGACACCCAATGTTATCAAGAAAATTAAGAACGTCAATGAGTACTGGAAGCATAGTTGTTTATTTAATCTACTGTGTACTCATGTGGAACTCTTCCATTCATATTACAATGTGATGTTCATATACGTTATGTCATGTAATATTAGAAGTTTGATATATGTTCATAGTTCTCCATTCAATGCCTTTACTATAAAATCTTTTCGTAGGACACTCCTATCAGCTTCAACCAATAAATCTACATATATTTTTATGTTCTAATTAGAAATTATAGTCCAGAATAATTTTCTTTCAATCAGCTTTCTCTCCCTATAAGTATACTGCAAAAGCTATTCCTATTTCAATTCATATTATTAAAAGAAAGCATAGAAATCAGATCATAAAATATTCTAAAGAGTTTACATGTTGGAAAATATTGCAAGGATTATCCAGTGACTATAGTTATATTACCTGAGCCTAATTTTCTTGGCTTTTATAAGCAATTTGGCATTATTTCATCTTTCACTTTATACTCAAATTATCTGAGCTTCTGTAACCAAAACAGCTAATTCTATCCTCTGAATTCTGATTCCAAAATCAATTTACAGTAAATAAATTATTTAGTGCATTTGTCTTAAGAACAGATTTTTATGGATCTTGGATAATTAATTTATTGTATTGCTTTAGTGCTATTCGGGTCTCCCAAAGGCACGAAGAGCTATGCTTGAATATCCACGTCTCACTCAAGTGGGAGGAACGAGTTCTGACCTCCGTCGCTATTCAGAATCAGAGACGCTGCTCGTTTGCCAGGCATCGAAAACAGATGGGCTACTGTAATGCGATTTGGAGACAACCGCTGGACTAGAGCCGTTACCGACTGGATCCCACGGGATGTCAAAGATCGCGTGGCCGCCACCTAATGGTCGACTTCCTTGTTAAGACCCTGAAGGAGCGGTTTGAGGCTCTTCTATTCCTGAATCAACCAGATGCCATTGGGCTACATTGCACGTGATAGGTCCAATGGAAATGTTACTGGCGCCGCCGAGCAAATCGATGAGTGGTTCAAGTGATCAGTGATTGCTTTAGTTATAATCTCTGTAACTAAATTAGAGAGTTATATACTATGTTCTATTTATATTTCATATATATATAAATCATTTCCTGAGCCAGGTCAAAAAATACACTGCATTTATTTAAAAGTACATGTTATTATGGGGAGTATATATCACTTGATCACTTGAATCCCATTATTCATCGATTTGCTCAAGCGGGCGCCAGTCAGTAACATTTCCATTGGACCCTATCACGTGCCAATGTAGCCCAATGGCATCTGGTTGATTCAGTAATATGAAGAGCCTCAAACCGTTCCTTCAGGGTCTGATCATCTTGTAGGTGGGCGGCCACGTGATCTTTTGACATCCCGTGGGATCCAGTTGGTAAAGGCTCTAGTCCATATATAATCCATATATATGTATATCCTGTTTCATTTATCAGACTCATTTAATTTGCTTAGCTTCTTTAGAAGAGTATAACAACAGAGTTTATATGAAAGGGAACATAGCATAACAGTATTATTATTAAGAAACCATATTCTCTTCATATTCCTGCTACATTTTAAGAAACGGTCATCTTCAACATCATCCGAAAATTCTAAAGAACTGTTAGGATCAACCTGGTTTCATCTGGCTTTCCTGAGATTCAGCGTAGGCAGAATGTATGATATTTAAGAAGAGTATGTTTAATAATATGATTTACACACTCATGTACAAAAGGCTTTCTCTCCAAAGTGATCGATCCCTCTTCTTCATGTTGTAGTTTGTGTAACAGGTCCTTAAATTTGGAATAAAAGACACATTATCTCACTTTACCACAGTGTTAAGAATTGGATTCCTCCTAGTAAGGTCCCCTATACAATTTTACTGAAATCAACTAACAACTAGCAATTGTAAAATATCTTACAGACCTATTTTTCCACTAACATGTTCTTTCCAGTGCATTAAGTAACCACCTTTAAAAGGGTTCATTATTCAGGCTAATTCAGGACTGGACATACAAACATTTGCAAAGAAACTTGCAAACGGGCAATGATTATTATTCAACAGTGAAAATCCCTACCTGCTTATAAACCTCCTCAAAATTAGTTGATAAAACAAAGTTATCTCTGTTCTCTCCACTTTAAAGCAACTTTTGACAGATATAGAATGACTTCATTAATTTGTGGGATATAAATATATAGCAGTGTTCTACTAACTGTTGAAAATGGTAATGCCATATTAGAACTGAGCATTTAATGTAGGCGAAAGACTATACATGATAACCCCTAAATATATGTATGCCACAATATATAAGAGAAGAGAGGGAAAGAGAAAATGTTTATGTGTGTGTGTGAGAGAGAGAGAGAGAGAGAAAGAGAGAGAGAGAAGAGAAGAGAAAAAGTGTCTGCTAGAGACAGGCTGGGGGAGAGGGGAATCTGGGACATTGGTGGTGGGAAATGTGTTCTTGAGGAGTAAAGGATGCTGGAACACTATATGACTAAAACCCAATCATGAACATCTTTGTAATTGTATATCTCTAGGTGGTATAATAAAATTAAAATAAAAAAGAAACAACTGTTTTGATTTTAGATTAAAAAAAGAGTTTTTTGTTCTTAATATCCATGACACTAAAACAAAGCAAATATCATGTGCAATTTTTGAGATATTGGAAGCAACCTATTTGATTTATGTTTTCACTCACAAATTCACCCAAATGTAACAGGACCTCCAGAAATTTTTGTTGTTGTTTCTGTGGGTCATACCTGGATGTGTTCAAGGTTTACTCCTCTTGGTTCTACATTCGGGGATCACTCCTGTGGGACTCAGGAAAACATAATGTAGTTGTTAGGGAATGAATCTGGGCTGGTTGTCTGAAGGGTCTTTTTTGGGTCACACCTGGCAATGCTCAGGGGTTACTCCTGGCTCTGTTCTCTGTAATTACTCCTGGCGGTGCTCAAGGGACCATATGGGATGCTGGGGATTGAACCGGTTAGCTGCATGCAAGACAAACACCCTACCTGCTGGACTATCACTCTAGCCCCTTGTCTACAGGGTCTTAACCTCTGTACTATATTCCTGGTCCCTCCATAAAATATCTTTTTAAATCTCTCCTACTTTTAATTCAACTGTTCTATTAGAGTCCCCTAAAGGGTCCTTCATTTTTATTCATAAGCACTTCTTTTTGCATCCTAAAATCTTTGGATCACAATGATGGCCTTAAGTTGCCAAAGAAGTTTCTGTGAAGGAAATTTTCATCCTTAGTTTCCTCCACACTACAGCATTAGAGAGGCACCAAAGTACAGTCTAGGATCTCCTAGAAAGAGGCTCTTAATTGCCCTCATTGCCATTGTCCTTGGTCCTTGACTTATGACATGGAATAAGTATCTGTAATAGGTTACTGCAACTCTGATACTTCTTTTCCTTGGGTTAGGGTCAGACTTGGGTCCCACCTGTGTGAGTGGGCTTCAATCTTATCAGTCCCTTGCAAAATATCATGAGTCATGGCTGCATTTCTCTTGGATTCATGTACATGAAAATCCCTTGGAATCAGTAGGATTAATAGGAAAAAGGTTGTAGACTTTAACAGCTTCATTTGCTTCTAGCTTTTGAAAAGCATATAAAACTATAACAACCCACACAAATTTGCATTAGGATTCATACATCAATTTTTGTGGGTTCCATTATCATAAACACTGAAAATGACTCTTTCACTAGAGATGAAACTGTTTTCTAAAAGAGAAGTTACAAGCAGACAATTCAACATGATGTTATGATTATAGCACTGTTGATTGAGTGATAATATAGAGACCAGGTAGGTGAAGGTTTTTAAGTCACTTAATATAATTACTGTAAAAATGCTTATTAATGTAGTACTACTCAATTCAAGTATTTGTTTTAACTGAATAATCTTACAAAATCATGTTTATTAATTAATGTGAAATTTAATAAATTATGTAAATAAAACATTAAATCAACTATTAATATTTATTTATATGTTTGTTAATTCTGAAAGTGTAATAAAATACAAGTTTATTAATACAGATAACAACATTTTGCTGCTCCTAAGTATTATGAAATGATCAATATATTTATGCATTTCAAAAATTATATATTTTTTGGGCCAGAGTGATAGTACAATGGGTTGGGCATTTGCCTTGCATGCTGCAGACCTGGGTTCAATTCCCAGTATCCCATATAATCTCCCGAGCACCTCCAGGAGTAATTTCTGAGCAAAGAGCCAGGAGCATTCCCTGAGCATCGCCAAGCGTGACCCAAAAATTAAAAAAAATCATATATTATAAAATTTAAATTTATACACAATTTTTTAAATTATGCAATTATTAGGGGAAATCAGAGTATTGGCAAGCACGTGTCTATAGTATGAGTATGAGAAGGTGAATTTTCTCTCTAAATTATAAAAGTAGCATATATTATAATTAAAAAAGGAGTATTACTTCTTTGTTGGCAAGTATTATTTTCATAGCAATTGAAAAATAATATTCCTGCTGACTAGACACAATACAATTCCTAAATAAACATTGTATCAGACAATAAAGCATGTTGGAAATGAGCATTTTCTAAATTGCTCTCTATTATTGCTTTCTCAGTAATCATTCTACTGTAGAAAACAGCATATGATAAACAAAATTAATAGATCTTGTACTGAATCCCGAGAGAATAAGTGCTGATTACCAAGGAACTGTATACAGACTACATAAGCCAGTCCAATAAGGCAGTGAGGGTGAACCAGGCTGAAGAAAGAACTACATGAAACAGAATCCATAGTTCGGGTCAGTACTAATACTTTTTCATGCCTTTCCAGCTTGCTTTTTTGTGCTTTTATGTTCCCAAACTTTTTTGTGTACTGGAACTTATTTACCGAAATAAAGCACATATTAAATATTAGGGTGAACCCAGAGCCACGGCAGAGCCTGGCAAGCTACTCGTCGTGTATTCAATATGCCAAAAACAGTAACAATAATGGACCTCATTCCCAAAAATGGAGATGTTACTGGCACCAGCTCGAACAAATCAATGAACAATAATTGCACTTATCAAATATATTTATATACCTATATATAGATAACTAAGTCAAAGACAATTGTAGAATGTGGAAGAGACTAGGCACTTTATATTGCTTTTGATTTTTTAGTTGATCTTTATTTGAAATATTTCATTATCAAAGGACATAATTTGCATAAGCATGACTATTTGGGGCATATTTTTAAGAGTCTGTTCATAAAGGATTCTGACTTGTGTATTGATCATTAGACAAATCAGATACGCTGTCTCTTTTTCATCTCCTTTCAACTCCACTTTTCATCTATTTGTCAAAATTAGGATAATAAGCCTGATACTATATAAAACCTTGTTTAGAAAAATAAAAGTGGAGGGGCTAGAAAAATAGTATAGCATGTAGGGTGTTTGTGCAGGAGACTGATCCAGATTACATCCTCAAAATCTTGTGTGTCTCCTGAGCTCTGCTAGCAGTAAACCTTGAGGGCAAGCTAGGAGCAAGTCCTGAGTACTACAGGGTGTGGCCCTTAAACAAACCATTATGTACTAAATACATTTTAAGGGTTGATCTATTCTTTTGAACAATAGAAGTGAAATAGGAAATTTAGCTGAATATTTTCAGAAAATAAGAACCTTCTCCTGGCATTCAGCCCTGAAGGGAATTGTTCTTGCTTGACAGAGATGGGGGGGGAACTCATCAGGGTCATAAAAAAAATCTCCATGAGAAAAACACTCAACAAACAGAATAACATGAGCCTTGAAATGTTTCTGGTGCATGACCCCAGGACACAATGCAGTGAAAACATTTGTTCAGGGGACAGTGGTGGTTGAAAACACATACTGGTGGAGGAATGGGTGTTGGAACATTGTCTGACTGAAACCCAATCATGAACACCTTGTAGCTCTGTATCTCATGGTGAATTAATTAAATCGATGCCATTTAATTTCCTAGAGAATGGGGTGAGAGGGCAGAATCGAGATATGAATCTCTCTGTGATATGGAATTATCTACATATATAAACTTTTATTATGTGTCTTACATACTTGATTTGCTACTTATATGTGCATCACATAGTTTCTATTTCTATTCCTTGAATGCATTGCACATAATAGCGATATCACTATATTTTCTCTCTATCGTTTGTCTACGAGCAACCCAAGCTTATGTCTTAATGCCATTCCTACTATCACCTGAGAAACACCATATTACAGCAGGAAATCTGGTGAGTCCTGGCACAGCCCATCTGTCCACTCCAAAACATCACACCTGTAGTGACCCCTTCTAGCCCAGTTACAATAGCATCTCCTTGTACAATTCTAGGGTCCTTAAGCACTTATTTCTCAGTATCTGTCTACTGAGGTTGGATGATACCACAGGGACTAGTAAACCAACTTGGTTGTGCCTGACCTGTAGTTGGTAATGTCAATGAGTACAAAAGCATATACTAATTACCCACAAATCTCACTTAATTTTGTTATAGGAAAATACCATTTTTAAAAAATTTAAAAAGATAATATTTTAAAAGTCATTGTCTATCTGGGTACATTTATTTTCAGAGCTATTCTTTTTTCTTTTTTTTCTTTCGTTTTTTTTTTTTTTTTTTTTTTTTTTTTGCTTTTTTGGGTCACACCTGGGAATGCTCAGGGATTACTCCTGGCACTTCGTTCAGGAATTACTCCTGGTGGTGCTTGGGGGACCATATGGGATGCCGGGGATCAAACCCTATTCGGCTGCATGCAAGGCAAATGCCTTACCTGCTGTGCTATTGGTCCGGCCCCTCAGAGCTATTCTTTAAAGCCAATAATTTCTTAATATGTGAGCTTGAAGCAATGAAAGCTAACATAAATATTGTATCATGGAATGGATTGCTCAGGTGACTACCTGATGAGGTCATACAATCTGTAAACTATTATATAAATATAATAGTAGACTATTATATAAACATAAGCTATACTTATTTATTTTGTCATATTTCCAGTATGGTTCACAAAAAATGTTCTAGAACCATTAATTTTTTATACTAAAATACAGTTTGAATGATTAAGGAGTTAGGATGAGTCTAACTTTGCACTTCCCTTTCTTCTTCACAATCAAGGATTTCAAATCTGAGTTATGGCAGTGGAGAACTGCACTGTGTTTACGGAGTTCATATTCTTGGGACTTTCTAGCAGACAGGATGTACAATGTGTGCTATTTGTGTGCTTTCTGTTTGTTTATGGCACAACTGTGATTGCTAATATATGGATGATTCTGCTGATCAAGATGGACTCCAGACTCCACACACCCATGTACTACTTCCTGAGCAATCTGTCTTTCTGTGATGTCTGCTATTCCTCCTCTGTCTCTCCCAAGATGCTGGCTGATTTCTTATCTGAGAAAAAGACCATCGCATACAAATTCTGTTGGATGCAGTTGTATTTTTGGAGAAATGTTTGGGGATGTGGAATGTCTCATGTTGGCTGTCATGGCTTATGACCGTTATGTAGCCATTTGCAACCCACTCCTTTATACAATTGCCATGTCCAGGAGACTCTGTATTCTGTTGGTTTTACTCACCTATGCCATGGGCTTCGTCCAATACTACAGTCCTCACTTAACTTTTCAGCTGTCATTCTGCAGATCCAATACTATCAATCACTTTGCATGTGAGATTCCTCCCTTGCTTGCTCTTGCCACGTCAGATACATCCATCAATGAGATACTCGTGTTCGTATTGGGGACCATTATTCTGGGCTGCAGCATTTTCACCGTCCTTCTCTCCTACAGTTACATCATAATGACTATCACGAGAATGAAATCAGCTGAAGGGAGATACAAAGCCTTCTCTACCTGTGCCTCCCACTTAAGCACCGTGGGTCTCTTCCACGGCACACTTCTCTACATGTATTTTCGACCCAGCTCCAGTTACTCCATGGACACTGACAAAATGACATCCGTTTTCTACATAGTTGTTATCCCTATGTTAAACCCATTGATCTACAGCTTGAGGAATAAGGATGTAAAAAGTGCCCTGAGGAAAGTAATCAGCACAAAACTATGTTCTGCATAAAGTCAAGATAGCCTGCCTCAAGAGATTGATTCAGAAATACTGAAAGCTAAAGATGAAGTGCTTAATCAAGTCCTGTGTTCACTCATCAATGTGCCTTTTGATATTATCCATTGTTTATCCCTGTCCTAAATTGAGTGCCATTAATAATTTTAATAATTACTTCTCTCCAAAGAGGATGAAATGAATTCTGTGGAGAATTAAATTAAAACTGGGCAAAATTCTGTTATTTTGCGGAGACAATATTTGTCCTTGACAGTTATTGGTTATGTTTACAGAAGAATAACTCTAACTTCATTTGAATTTAGTGTAACCTTTATAAAGTTTTATTTGACTTTCAACAATGGATTAATAGTACTGAGAAAGTAATTATTTAAGTCAGGTTTCATTGCCAAGTATAATATCTTCCCGTGTACCAGCAGCATCTTATAGATGTTTCTTCTTACTCCTCTGAAATTCCAGGGTGCATACATATACATACATAATATGCATATTATACATACATAATACACTGTACATTAGAAATGTACTGTTCTAACTCAAAATTCTATAAATACAAGACCATTATTAGTCATGTTCACTAATAATTTAATTTTTCCACTTATTTTTTTGTCCCTGGGTTCCATTCTTAATAATTATTAGATATTAATATGCAATCAACTTACCTCTACCTTTGAAAACAAAGAACTGCTTTTATTTTAATTATTTTCGATATCTTTCCTGAGATTAAACACATTTGGGTTTCTCTCTAGTTGTGTCTGTGAACATTTTCAGTACAAAGATTCCTGTAATTAAATTATACTTCACCTTTGGTGGGTTGCCTTAAAGCTCCTGCAATGCTGTGTAGATATGCTTCTGCTGACATTTAATGAAGCTGATTTGATGTTAGATAGAAACTGGGCCCTTTCACTGAAAACGATTAGTTAATGGACTTGAGAGTATTATGCTGAGTGAAACAAGTCAGAACGGGAGGGATAGACATAGAATAATTGGAATTATTTGTGTGATATAAAATAAAAATGAGACTAATACCCCAGGAGAGTTGAAACAAGAGCCAAGAGGATTGGCCTAGGGTTGGAAGCCTGCCTCCTGTGCTGGGAGAGAAGGCAATTGGGATAAAGGACTACTATGATGAAGGTAGTTGAAAATGTTTAGTCTGAATAAGAACTGCTTGCTGAAAATAACTAAAGGAACAAACATGATAGCCTCTCAATATCTGTTTTGCAAACCATATTGCCTAAAAGGAGAGAGAAAGACAGACAGAGAGAAAGAGAGAGACAAAGAGAGACAGAGGCAGAGAAGAAAAGTGCCTGCCATAGCGTCACCCTCAGGGTGGGGGTTGGGGGAGGGTGGCAGGAGGGAAATCGGGGATACTGGTGGTGGGAAATGTACACTGGTGGAGGATGGATGTTGGAACTTTGCATGCCTGAAACCCAACATGACTAGCTCTGTAACAGTGTATCTCCGTGATTAAATATAAAAATAAAAACTTAAATAGTCTCAGGAGTGGGACTGGGTAAGTGGTTTATGGGATCTTTATCTCCTGGGAATTAGCACCCTCTGGGGGAGGGGCCCTTTTGGTCTGGGACGTGTGACCCCTCTTATCTCTGCTACCTCCCCCAATGAAGATTCCTTTGAGATAAATGCTACTTTATAGACTTCCATACCTAAAGCCCTTTGATATGTAAAACTTTTGTTGGTTAGATTAGCATAGATAGACAAATGTCTGTGCTTTTGTTCTTCCAAAGGTTGTTGGCTTAAGACAATAAATAATCACTTGACTGAGAATTGGGGCTTCAGGCTTCTAGGCTGAGAACTTATTTCTTCTAGGCTTCCGCTCTTATTTCTCTTAGAGCCTCTGCTTCAGAGCCCTTCACCCTGTCAATATGCATTCAAATCTAAAAACAAACTAATTGCAAATTCATTGCATGAATGATGAATTAAGTGATAATGATAATAAAAATATATACTCTAAGGGAAAAAAAACAAAGTAATAGTTGCTTTAGTACTCTATTTTCAGCTATTTTTATTTCTGTGTGTTTGAGAAAGAAAATATAGCTATACCATAAACAAAATTTTAATAATCACCATTGAATAGCTGGATATTAGGTATCCACAAATATCTTCTCATTAGTTATCATGTTAACATTGTATCTTTTCCTCACTGGAATTAATTATCATTTCCATTCTGAATAGCTACATACTTTATGTTCTCAAGGGTATTCATTTTATTTGAAGTCTTTTTAAGAAAATCACATGTAGATAATTACTCATTCTGGGATAACAAAGAAACTGAGCTGTGAGTGGGTTTTGATTATGTTTCTATTATGGATGTCCTGTGTAAATTGGAGAGCTAGGAATGTCTCAAGAGACATTATTACTTCACTCCTTTTCAATTCACCTTAGTTTCCTTCACTAGTTATTGGGGGATATAGATTGGTCATCTATCAGAATCTCCACAGCATGTTAGCTGCTGCATTGCCACTGGCAAGCTGTACCCCCTGGTTCACTTAATCCTCAGAGTTTAGGAACTGATTTCAGCACCCATGATCTCAGGGAGCCAGACCTCAGGCTGGACTGATGGAGTGAGGGATTGCTTTTTTGCAGTAAAAAAGAAAAGTAGTCTGTCTCAGCTCAAATCTACAGATCAGTCAACTTCCCACATAGAAAGAATTTCAGGAATAGAGAAATAGCGAAGTAAATTTATATTCCTATGTTTATATGAGGGAAGAGACAGTGAGAGACACCAAAAAAGGGAGACAGGTAGAGAGTATGCGTTTTAGAGAACACACATTACTCCAGAAGGGAAAGAGCTGAGTGTACACATCCCAAGTTGAGATGAGGGAGGATTCCAGAAACGGAGGGGGTGGAGTGCATTCTTGCCTTGCAAAGCTGATTTTATAGGCTTACATATTTTTATCAGAACTTTTTTTTTTCCTACTGGAGATTCTCAACTCAAGGATTTAGGATTGTTGATGAAGTTCTTGACTTCACACCATCAATGAGTTTCCTGACTTCCTGTTTTTAAGGCTGGCACCAGAGTAAAACTTTAGCCTACATCTTGGAATTTATGGACAATAACTACTCTTTGATCCACCTGAACCATCTGTCTGTTTCAGTTCTTTCCACAAATTTTATGTATGTTCAAGCAGCAATGCATTCTTAAGCAATTCAATAAATATTTCAGACCCAGTTGATCAATAGTCAAGAGTTCAGTCTCCCAAGCATTTTTGGAAGACCATCAAAAGTACACACACACACACACACGCACACACACACACACACACACACACATACACCACACAGAGTTCCAGTGACTTAAGTAGGTTTACATAACATTAATAGTGTCTCTGTAGTCTATCTACAGCCTTGTACTAAAATCTCTAAAGATTTTCCCACTCTGGAGAAAACGTGCTACCATGAAAACATACTTCTTTCTTTTGCTCCCCTCACATCATTCTAAATTTTGTTCAATAAAAAAAAAGATATTGCTTCAAAATATTAGTGCATACAGGGCCGGAGCAATAGTCCAGCCGGTAGGGTGTTTGCCTTGTTCGCGGCCAGCCCGTGCCAACCCAGGTTCGATCCCTGGCATCCCATATGGTCCCCTGAGCACTGCCAGGAGTAATTCCTGAGTGCAGAGCCAGGAGAAACCCCTGAGCATTTCCAGGTATGACCCAAAAAAGGACAGCCCGGATCATCGACACCCACCCTGGAGCAGTTTCTTCCTCAATCCGGCCCAGGTATGCTGGTCCAGAGACTCTCAGACATGGGGCAGAGTGGTTCCTTGCTCTCCCTGTGCCCAGCCGTTCATGAGGCAGTCGGGAGGCATGGTGGGTTCCAGCCTTGGCCCACCACCCCGGCAGAACCTCACAACAAGCCAGACGACCCCCCACCCACTCCATGGGCGCTGCCATTTTCCACATTGGACTTCCCTCTCATCAGAACTCCACCCAGCCGACCAGCCCATCACAGCCCGGATCATCGACACCCACCCTGGAGCAGTTTCTTCCTCAATCCGGCCCAGGTATGCTGGTCCAGAGACTCTCAGACATGGGGCAGAGCGGTTCCTTGCTCTCCCTGTGCCCAGCCGTTCATGAGGCAGTCGGGAGGCATGGTGGGTTCCAGCCTTGGCCCACCACCCCGGCAGAACCTCACAACAAGCCAGACGACCCCCACCCACTCCATGGGCGCCGCCATTTTCCACATTGGACTTCCCTCTCATCAGAACTCAAGCCCAGCCGACCAGCCCATCACAGCCCGGCTCGAGTTGCCGCTTGCGGCCGCACGGTTCATCAATAAAGGCTTTATTTGGAGGTGTTTATAGAGTATGCCTCCCGCACGGCAAGCCTAGCAAGCTGCTCGTGTTGTATTTGATATGCCAAATGCCAGTAACAATTATATTAGATCATTCTCATGACCTAATATAATGGTTTGAGCTCTTTATGTTCCTGTACCAAGCCGATGCCCTTGGCTCTACAGCATGTGACAGGACATATTGAGATATTACTGGTGCCCGCTCTAGCAAATAGATGATTAACGGGAAGATCGTGATCGTGATCGTGATCGTGACCCAAAAAAGAAAAAAGAAAAAAATGTTAGTGCATAGTGGATATGTTTAAAAGCTCACAAAAATAATGAATGAATATAATATGCTACTTATTAATTGTGGAGCAACACAACAAAGAGACTAATGAATTGTACCTTTTGCTTTGGCATGAAGGAAATGCCATATATAGTAGAATAATAGAACTAATTTTTTATAAAGGATGTAAATGTTTCAATTTCTATAAATCATTTGAAAACATATAAAACTATCATAGCCAACATAAATTTGTTTTAGAGCTCATGAATAAACACTGAAATAGTTCTAATATTTTATATTTTTGCCTGAGTCAGGATGCAGAGACTATTTCCCTTTGAAAAAATATTGCTGTTGTTTTTGTTTGGCCACAATAAGCGATATTCAGGAGTTATACCTGGCTCTGCACTCAGGAATTACTTCTGGTGCCATAAAGGATGCCAAACCTCCTGGGTTAGTCTAAGAAAACACAGACTCAAAATCAAAAGCTGGAAAACAATTAAGTAAGAAGAAACTCCTTCAGAAAAGCTGGTGGTCTGTGTGGCCAGTACCACCAGTATCTGATGACAAACATTTCATACTGAAAAGGTTATAAGGGACATTCAAAGTCATTTCTTAATAATCAAATATATGTATATAAGGGAAAAAAAATCAAACTCACTCCTCAACATTTATGCACCCAGTGAGGAACAAGTAGAATATTTAAAACAATCCCTAACAGAGTTCAAGGAGGACATAGAGAGCAATGAAACAGTAGATGGAACCTTCAATGCTCTTTGTTATTGTTTATAGGTCAACGAGATTAAAACTCAGCAAGGGAATACTGGATTTGAAGGAAGAAATGGAAGAGAGGGAGGAGTAGTGTGTGTGTATAGATATATATGCATATATATGCATATATATGCATATATATGCATATATATGCATATATATACTATATGCATATATATGTATATATATATACATACACTCTATATGTATACATATATATGAATATGAGTGTTTATGTGTATATATATATATATATATATATATATATATATATATATATATATATATATTGCTTTTTATCCCCCAAAAGCTGAAAGCTGAATACACATTCTGGATTTGAAGGAAGAAATGGAAGAGAGGGAAGTAGTGTATGTGTGTGTATATATCCACACACATACATATAAAAAAGGGGTTAAAAAAGTATATACATATGTATATGTGTATGCTGAATACATATTCTTCTCCAGTTCATATTGGCCATACATGAATATGTATTCTAAAGGTTGAATGCATATTCTTCTCCAGTTCATATTGGACATTTTTCAAGATAGACCAATGCTGGGCTGCAAAACTTACTTCCATAAAAATTAACTATTTTATCTGATACCTCTATGATGTGCTAGAAATAGAAGTTAATTAAACACAGAAATCAAATCACACCTCAAAATCAAGCAACTTACCTTTGAACAACCAGTGGGTCAGAGAGGAAATCAAAGACAAAATCTAAAGATCCCTAGAACAAATGAGAATGAGGACACAAGCTATCAGAATTGTGGGACACAGCAAGAGCTATGTTAAAAGTTTATGGCTATTCATCATTCATCAGGAAGGAAGAAAGGGCCCACATAAATAACTTGAATTCACAGTTTGTTATTTATTTATTTATTTTGATCCTTTGTCCACACAAGGCAATGCTCCTGGCTCTCCACTCAGGAATTACTCCTGGTGGTGCTTGGGGAGACCATATGGGATGCCAGGTTCTAACCCAGGTAGGCCGCATGCAGAGCAAATACCCTACCCACTGTGTTATTGCTCCAGTCCCCTGCATTCACAGTTTTATTTTTCCCATTTTTATTGAAACACCGAGATTTACAAAGTAAAATGGTTTCCATAATACTGTTGATAGAGTCATACCTTAACACCACTCCCACCACCAGTATGTTTTCACAAACAAAGACCTTCATTTCCACCCACCCCTATCACCATTCCTGTTCCCTCAGCTGGCACTAATTACATTGACCATTAAAGCATATGCATGGCAATGTTATTGATGAATCCATTTTATTCCCTTTTGTTGGTTATGGGAGAATCTGGCCAAATTCTGTTCTTGAATTTACTTTCTGAGTTTCTAGAATGTGGTTGGTTTCCACTAGTTTAATGAACTGCGCAGGGGAAAGTGACCGTGCAACACGGGGAGAGCCGGATGGCAGCTCTGCCCTGTTTGTCTGAATCTCTGCATCATGGCCGACAGCCTGGAGGCAGTTTGTGAGTGAGGTCCATCAGGCCTCCCATATTGGACAGAGGCGGGGATGGAGGGACCAAGCTCCATCTCCATGAAAGCCTGGTGAATTTCACCACCAAGAACTGCCTACCTGGCCTTGAAATTGACTGCTCTGTTGTGCCCACACAACAGCTCTGATGAGTTGTGGAGTCCAGACATTGAAAATGGATGTGATTATGGTGAGCAAGTTTCCTTTGACTGCTTCCGAGACTCTACAGGGGTGGCGGGCTGGGACCAGAACCTGTCCTCCCTCCTTGGCGACTCTGGTCAGCTGAGCTAGGGAGAGCTGAATGGTGGCTCTGCCCCCATGAGTAAATTCACAGTTTTAAATCTTGGAAAAAGAGCACAGATCATGAAAGAAGGCTTTTGGGCTCCTTGGAAAATGGAGCCCCCAATTTTGAAATATGAAGGAAATAATGAAACTTTGAACAAAAAATAATGAGCGGAATTCCAGAAAAAACACTCAAAATCTCAATGAAACCAATAACTTGTTTCTTTGAAAAAATAAACTAGATTGATAAACTGCTGGCAAGACTGACTGAGAGATTAGATAGATAGATAGATAGATAGATAGATAGATAGATAGATAGATAGATAGATAGATAGATAGATAGATAGATAGATAGATAGATAGATAGATAGATAGATAGATAGATAGATAGATAGATAGATAGATAGATAGATAGATAGATAGATAGATAGATGGATGGATGGATGGATGGATGGATAGATGGATGGATGGGTGGGTAGGTGGGTAGGTGGATGGATGATAGATGGATGGATGGATGGATGGATGGATGGATGGATGGATGGATGGATGGATGGATGGATGGATGGAGCGATGGATGGATGGATGGAAGGATAGAGGACGATGGATGGACGAGGAAGGAGAAAGGAAGGAAAGAAGGAAGAGAAGAAGGAGAGGAAGGAAGGAAGGAAGGAGGAAGGAAGGAAGGAAGGAAGGAAGGAAGGAAGGAAGGAAGGAAGAAAGGGAAGGATGAAGGAAGGATGATGGATGGATTGGATGGATGGATGGATGCATGGATGGATGGATGGATGGGTGGATGGATGGATGGATGGATAGATAGAATCCATATAATCTGAATCAGAAATGAAACAGGTACATCATGCCAGAACACAGAAATACAAAGGATCATCAGATTATTTTGAGATCTTCACCCGGGGGCCGGGGCAAACCCGCCTATTTTGAGATTCTTTATCCAACAAAATAAGAGAACCTAGAAATGTTGGGGGCCCTGGCCAGCAGCCCCTGATATGAGAGATGAGAGAGCCCTAGATCTTGCCAGACTTCATCCCTTTGCAAAAAGGAGAGGAATGGACTTGGGAGAAACTCTTCCTTGCCACTTCAGAGAAAGGAAAGAAAGACACCAATGCAGTGTCAGAGTTCTGGATAGCAGTTCTTGTTTTACTGAGCATATTTTAAGGCTTTTTTTTTTGCTTTTTTGGGTCACACCTGGTAATGCTCAGGGGTTTCTCCTGGCTCTACACTCAGGAATTACGCCTGGCGGTGCTCGGGGGGACCATATGGGACGCCGGGGGATGGAACCTGGCCGGCACTGGCCGGTCGCGGGCAAGGCAAGCGCCCTACCTGCTGGGCTATGGCTCCGGCCCCTAGGCTTTTATATAATTTTTGGGTGGAGGGGGTACATGCACAAATCACATAGCATCCTGGGCCATTGCAAGATATAACGATCACTGATTTAGAATTTGCAGGTAACACTTGCAAGGTAACAATCATTGATTTACATATTACTGTGGTCAGAGTTCAGAAGACCAGGCACATCCTGCCTCACCTTAGATGTAAATCATTTGCCTGCCAGTTTCCCATTGGATAAGCAAAGATGCCTTTCACATGAGTGTCTTGAGCATCTGACAGCTCCACTGTCCTGAGAACAGGACCCAATTCTAGGCCCCGCCACCCAGGTCCTTATAGTGGGAAAGTGCCAGGCCCCAATTCTAGCTGCTTAGAGCCCAACAAGAAGATATGGATAAATTCCTGGATTACTAAACTTCACAAGAAGATTTGGAATACCTGAACAGACCTATCGCTATTGAGGAAATTGAAACAGTAATCAGTCCTCCCCAGAGCAACATCCCAAGCCTAGATGGATTCACAAATGAAGTTGTTCACACCTTCAAAGGGATCTATTGCCAATTTTTTTCAAACTTTTCTATAATATTGAAGAAACAGAAACCCTCCCAAATAGTTTCTATGGAGCCAATGTCATCTTAATTCTGAAAGCAGGGCACCACAAATAAAAAAAACTGCAAGCCAATATCCCTAATGAACACAGATACAATTATCTTCAACAAGTACTAGCAAATAGAATCCATAACTCATCAAAAAAAAGTGAACAAAAATTTTCCTCAACAGAAAAAATACAAATGGACAAAACACATTGAAAAAACGCTCCACATATCTAATAGGAATTAGAAATCAAAGCAATAATGAGATACCATCTCACACCACAGAGACTGGCATACAACCCAAAGAACCACAACAAACAGTGCTGACGCTTATACAGGGAGAATGGGACCCTCATTCATTGTTGATGGGAAGATCTCCTGGTCCAGTCTTTTTGGAGAACAAATCGGGCATTGCTCAAAAAAAGTGGAAATTAAGCTTCCACATGACCTAGCAATACTGTTCCTGGAAATATACTTTAAAGACCCAAAGCACAATGCAGAAAAGTCATCTGCATTCCTATGTTCATTGTAGCATCAGTCACAAGAACTAGATTCTGAAAACAATCTATGTGCCTGAGAATAGATGACTTGATAAAGAATAGTACACTATAGAATATTATGCATTAGGTAAAGCACACTATAGAATATTATGTAGACGCCAGGAAAAAGGAACTCATGAATTTTGAATTTTGCTTGTAAATCGATGGATGTGGAGAGAATTATGTTGAATGAAATGAATTAAAAGAAATGGGACATAGAACTTAGTATTGACAGGTGAAAAGGGATATACATGATAATGTTTCAATATCTATATTGCAAATCAAAATACCTAAGGAGAGAGATAGAAGGGGTGTGGGATATAGAGAAATGTCTGCCATATAGGCAGACTGGGAGTGTGGTGAAGGGAGGGAAACTGGAGACACTGATAATAGGAAATGGAATATTAGAACATTGTATAACAATTCAATCCTAAAAAACTGTATCTCATGATGATCCAGTAAAAAAAAATTCCAATGGCATAGGGTATTTACTATCAGATTTTATACCACCACAATGCCATTAATTTTTAATATTTAGAAGTTTATATTATATTTTCAGTTTTTTGTCAAATTGGCAAAGCATGTAACTTTTTAGACTACTTATTTTAAACTACCTGTAATATTACTAAAATGTGTTGCCTTTTTTAAAGAACAGAGACATTAGCAATACAAGGTTGTGCCTTTTATTTCCAGAAATGAGAAACATAAACTGTTTGGTTTTGCTGATCCCATTTGATGTATCACTGTATACGGGAAGACAGTGGTCTTCCGTTCATCATCAATTTGCTCAAGCGGGCACCAGTAACATCTCCATATGACCTATCTCATGCAAGTAGACCCCAAGGGCACCTGCTTGCTCCAGGAATATAAAGAGCCTCAAACCATTCCATCAGGTCATAGGAATGAGGTCTATAATTGTTACTGGTATCTGGCATATCAAATACGACATAGGTAGCTTGTCAGGCTCTGCCGTGCGGGTAGCATACTCTTGTATGCATTTGATGTACTGAGCATTTAAAATGATTCTCCCTCTGGAGCAGAAGTTGGTTTCTGAAAAAGAAGTTAGAGGCAGACAGTTTACTTCACAGTATTATAATGTTATGGTATATATGAATGACTATAGGAATTCATGTAGGTATGACTTTCTCCAGCACACACACATTCTCTCTCTCTGTCTATTACATATTAAATCCCACACAAATCCTCCAAGATTAGATAAAGTCATTCCTTAAGAAGGTGCAAATTCCTTTGGGATCTTTGCTAAATGTTTAGCAATAGCTTCTAACCATAGTCCAAATTTAACCAAGAATGGAACTTAAGTCTGTGTAATATGAAGACACAAATATATTTACTGAATCCAATATTGGATCTTCCTAAAATTAATGATATACAAATGTGATTTAATATAATATGATGTGATATAAAGTGATGTGATATAATGTAATATAATGTAATGTGATGTAATGTAATGTAATCTTCTCTAAAACATGATGTGGTAACCCGGAGATAAAGAAATGACAGACGGTCAAATGAGTATGAAGAAAGTAACAAAGGATGAACCTGTTTCTCCAATAATGAACAAGAAAAGATAATGGTGGCAAAGCTATTAAGTATCTCAAATGCATAAATTTCTGTGGTTTATCTTAAAGGAAAATATTGGTCCTATCTGGGTTATATGATATTTGATTTGTGCTTATCTGTCATATAAACATATATGTAACATTTACATGTAATTTGTATGTTAGTAAATACTAGCATTTATATTAGTGCATGTTATATATATAGTATACACTAGTAGATATATTAGCAATACCAATAATATATATTATCTATATAACATATATTAGCATTTCACTTTTTGGGATATCAACCCACAAATAACCATTGCGAAAATATTAACATTGCAACTAATTTTTTTCTGAATCATGTACTATTTTTGTTGAATGAGTATGAATCATATTCTAGCATAGTAGAGGTCAGGAGAAAACTTTATAATGACAAGAGAAACAATAACCAAAACAACTAATTTATGTAATAATAATAACTTGGCATATTAAAACACACAATAAACCAAGATAGTAAGCATGCAATGATTATTTCACACACAGGATAAAATGCTGCTCAGTAAAGGTATATTATAGTAATAATCACCAAAATTATAGGTGTTGCAAGGTTAGTGAACAATTACTTTTTTACTCTTTTGTGTATTGTGTGAAGCAGGCATCCTTATTACTTCACAGTAATGATGTTCAAGTATCTTGTTGATGTAAAGAAAACAAATTGCCCTGCAAATTGCATGTCCTGTTTGTTTTTTGTGTCTTTAATCATGGAAAATCTTACCTTGATTTAAAAGGTGATTTTAATTATCTAACAATATATCATTTATCAAAGATAGCTTGAGTCTATTGGTCACTTATTTTGTGAATCTTCTCAAATATCTCCTCAAAATATACACACCACAAGGATTGTATCTGTGTGTTTGAGACAATTGTATTTATTTTTTATTTATTTAAGGTATATGGGGTCCATAAGATTGATGAAAAAATTATCGATATTCGCGGAGAGCCTCACAACAAGCCAGACCACCCCTCCCTCACTCCACGGGTGCCGCCATTTTCCACTTCTGGACTTCCCTCTCGTCAGAACTCCACCCAGCAGAACAGCCCATCATAGCCCGGATCACCGACTCCCACCCTGCAGCAGCTTTTTCCTCAATCCGGCCCAGGTATGCTGGTCCAGAGACTCTCAGACATGGCAGAGCTGTTCCTTGCTCTCCCTGTGCATAGCCGTTCATGAGGCAGTTGGGAGGCATGGCGGGTTCTAGCCCTGGCCCACCACCTCGGCAGAGCCTCACAACAAGCCAGACCACCCCTCCCTCACTCCACGGGCACTGCCGTTTTCCACTTCTGGACTTCCCTCTCGTCAGAACTCCACCCAGCAGACCAGCCCATCACAGCCCGGATCCACCAACACCCACCCTGCAGCAGCTTTTTTCCTCAATCCGGCCCAGGTATACTGGTCCAGAGCCTCTCACACATGGGGCAGAGCTGTTCCTTGCTCTCCCCTGTGCACAGCCGTTCATGAGGCAGTCGGGGAGGTATGGCGGGTTCTAGCCCTGGCCCACCACCTCGACAGAGCCTCACAACAAGCCAGACCACCCCCTCCTCACTCCACGGGCGCCGGCATTTTCCACTTCTGGACTTCCCTCTCATCAGAACTCCAGCCAGCAGACCAGCCCATCACAGCCCGGCTCTGCGGCCGCAAGCGGCCGAAGTGGTTCATCAATAAATGCTTTATTTGGAGGTGTAGAAAGAGTTTGCCTCCCGCTCGACAAGCCTGGCAAGCTTCCGTTGTATATGATATGCCAAATTCCAGTAACAATTATATTAGGTCATTCCCATGACCTAATATAATGGTTTGAGCCTTATGTTCCTTAGCCTGCCCCTGGCTCACTGAGACAGACATATGAATATTACTGTGCCCGCTCTGCATGAACCACGGAAGATCGTGATCGTGATATATATATATATATATATATATATATATATATATATATATATATATATATATATATATATATATATATATGTTGTTCTGCCCCTCAAGGTGTTGCAGGTGTGGCTGCGGTGCCCGGCTGCATCGGCAGGTGGCAGACAGGAGACAGGCTTGTCTACACCCAGGGATCTGCACCGTGGGGCCCTGGATGGTTGATGATCTGACATAGAAAAAGACTGGGCCCTCTGGGGTGAACCCAGAGCCATGGCAAGAGCCTGGCAAGCTACCCATGGTGTATTCGATATGCCCAAAACAGTAACAATAGTGGACCTCATTCCCAATGAATGGAGACATTACTGGCGCATGCTCGAGCAAATTGATGAACAATGGGAAGACATATATGTTGCATTATTAATTGCTGCAAAATTTGTAAGTTTTTACATGAAATTAATAGTAATGAATCTCATATCTTTACTAGGAAGTATAAAATGATTACAGTAAAAAGCCAAGGTTTTTATTGGAAGTTAAATCTATGAAAGGCATCCAAAACATTTCACATTAAAGAAACACATGTATATGACAATTGTATAGTCATAATTTTATTCATATGTTTTTAATTTGAAGAATTTATAAAAGCATTTGTTCACGAGCAAAGTTGAAATGGAATAAGTAATTATATATCATTAGAAAATTTCAAATTTTGATAAGCAATTATATTTAAAAGTTTATGTTCTCAAAATAAAGCTTGTATATTCTTACATTACTTTTGAAATTTAACAATGCAATGTTTACTTATCTTTATGCTTTGTCATCATGTCCAACATTTTGATGTGTATGGAGACACTATAAAATAATAAAGGTATATTTCTGAGACTGATAACAGAGGGTGGTTAATATATTCCTGTGAAACTATGTAATAAGAATATATTTACTGTTGGTGTTGCCTGTTATGGGATAGATGTCTGGATTGAATAGAGCTTAGAAACCAGAAAAAAATAAATTTACTGACTGGAGTCATTGCAATTGCTGAGTAATGTGTATGCAATGCATTACAAATTGTATTGCACATTCTATATGCTTTTCTCAATCATCCTACCAGCAACAAAATGTCAGATGATAAACCACTTTACTAGATCTGCTACTTAGTCCTGAGAGAACAATAGTTGAATACCCAGGGACACACGCAGGGCGACTATTTAACCCAGGTCATGAGGAGCCAGGACTGAAGCAGCCTGCAGATAGCACTGCATGAAACAGTCTGTAGCGTTGGCCCAGGTAGCCTGAGTCTCTGATCTGTGTTGTATCTTTTCTATGTACTTTATCTTGATTCTGATTTGTTTTATATTTCTTATGTTCTCATTCTTTATATAATTCTAGACTAAAATATTTTATGCAATCAGAGGATTGTATAAAATATTATTAATTTACTCAATTACTCCTAGCCATTAAGTTCAAATATGTTGATTCATTAAGAGTAATAAGAGCAAGACTAGATGATGGAGGTGACAGAGTACCTTTATTTATTTATTTTTTTGCTTTGGATGTCTTGAGTGGGACTTAATTTGAAAATCTCCACATTTCAAAGGACATTATTTTTAAAAGATAAGTGTATCCAGTAAGACCAGTATGATGATCACTAGATCATAATTCATATCTTTTAATTTATTACTTCATCTTCCTTTAACCATTTCTATTTTTCACAAATATAAAATGCTTATGCTTTTATAAATGGTATGCTTGTTCCTATAGATAACATAATGGTTTGGTGAAATATAAAAGTAGAAATAAAATTCAGCTGGCCTCAAGGTCAGCAATTCTATTAAAACCAAAGTGACAACAAACTAAGGAGAGATATTTCTGGTCATTAGTGATCAAAACAAAATGAAAAGGAAAATAATCCCTTACCATATTGTGATTTCTAGAGAATGATAAAGAGGGAAAAGTTCATACATGGCTATCTCTGAAGCATAGACTATATCTAATCTGTTGAGGACTAAATCATCTAGTTTCTATTCATGAGATGCATGATAACTATATTTTCTTGTTTGATTCTATCACTTGCCACTAGTATACCTAGATTAGATCCCAGAGATCCTAATATAACCCAAGTAGCACCAGCTCAGCGAAATTAGCCAGAGCAAAAAGGACAGATATAGAAAGACTGCATTTATTTGACGAATATAAAAAAAAGCACAATACCAATATCCAAGGCCAGACAAGACATGTATCTGGAGGTCTTGTCAGTAGGTGGA
>JAJIBD010000882.1:0-47602 GCA_021461705.1 Cryptotis parvus
TACCTACCTTGCATGAAGTACCAGTGAACCTTGGTTCCTACATCCTTGTCACCCACCCAAACTCTGCAAACAGACCAGACACCTACTAACTGCACTATCTAGTCACCCAAGAACTCACAGTTACAACCTAGAATAGTCATAATGGTAAAGCAACGCAAAATTCCATCAAGCTCTGTGAGTGAAGTCACTGGTCCAGATGAGTCTAGCAATACCAATGAGTTGCATAACCTATCTGAAAAAGAATTTTGGAAAGAACTGTTAAGGATTCAAAAGGAATTCAAAGAAGCAAATGGAATGCAAAATCAAAAAAATACAAGAGGACATGATAGAAGAAGTGAGGAAAATGCAAAGGGAAATGACAGATATTAAAAAATGAGGTAAATGAAATAAAAAAACACGGTGGAAGGCCATCATAGCAGAATAATAGCTACTGAAGAAAGAATTAGTGATCTCAAGACGAGTTCCAAAGATTCTCTACACAACACCAGAAGATAGAAAAAAGGCTCACAATTACCGAACAGACAACAAGAGATAATAGGGATGAAGCCAGAAGAAACAACATACGGATCATTGGGGTCCCAGAAGGGCAAGAAGAAAACCCTGATGAAGAAGAAACTGTCAAAGCCATCATTGCTGAAAAGTTCCCGAACTAAAGAATGCTTGCCTCAAGATCCAAGAGGCCCGGAGGATACCAGCTAAAAGAAACCCCAACAAGAATACTCCAAGACACATCTTAATAAAAATGACAAAAACTATAGATAGGGATAGAATACTGAAAGCAGCAAGATCAAAGAAGGAAATCACATACAAAGGAACATCTCTAAGATTTACAGCAGACTTCTCTGATGAAACACTCCGAGCCCGAAAACAATGGTGGGATATTGCGAAAAGGCTCAATGAACTGCAGGCTTCACCAAGAATTCTTTATCCGGCCAGGCTCACATTCAGATATGAAGGAAAGATACACAACTTCATGGATAAGCAACAACTCAGGAACTTCATGGACTCCAAACCAACTTTAAAAGAAGGACTGAAGGGCCTACACTAATGCCACCAAACCCATAAGCACAACAAACACAAAAAGAAAGATGGCACAAAAATCCAATGACAATAATCTCTCTCAATGTCAATGGTCTAAATGCACCAATTAAGAGACACAGAGTGACAAAATGGATTAAAAAATTGAACCCAACATTCTGCTGTCTACAAGAAACGCATCTGAATAAGCAGAACAAACACAGACTCAGAGTCAAAGGTTGGAAGACCATTCTCCATGCAAACAACTCCTCCAAAAAAGGCTGGTGTGGCCATATTAGTATCAGATAATATAGACTTCAGGCTGAAAAAGGTTAGAAGGGACAACGAAGGCCACTTCTTATTAATTAAGGGGTATGTACACCAGGAAGAAATTACACTACTAAACATATATGCACCCAACGAGGGGTCAGCAAAATACATAAAACAACTGCTAAGAGACCTCAAAGAAGACATTAACAGTAGCACAATAATAGTTGGAGACTTCAACACTGCTCTATCAACGATGGATAGATCAACAAGACTGAAACTCACCAAGGAAATATTGGACCTGAAGGAAGAAATGGAAGAAAGAGAGCTAGTGGATATATACAGGGCTTTTCATGCCAAAAAAAGCTGAGTACACATTTTTCTCTAGTGCACATGGAACATTCCTCCAAGATAGACCACATGCTGAGCCACAAAGCATACCTCAATAAAATTAAAAAGATAGAAATTGTGTCAGCTATCTTTTCAGACCATGATGCACTGAAAATGGAAGTTAACCGCACACAGAAACAGGGAGTCAAACCAAACACCTGGAAACTGAACAGCTCACTGCTGAACAACAAATGGGTCATAGAAGAAATCAAACAGGAAATCCAAAGATTTCTGGAAACAAATGAAAATGAAGATACCAATTATAAGAACTTGTGGGACACGGCAAAAGCCGTGTTAAGAGGGAAGTTTATAGCTCTGCAAGCATTCATCAGGAAACAAGAAAGGGCCCACATAAATAACCTGACTACACAGCTGAAGACATTAGAAAAAGACCAACAAAAAGGAGCCCAACCCAGGCAGAAAAAAAGGAAAATAATAAAACTTAGAGAGGAAATCAATGAGTTGGAAACCAAAAAAGACAATCCAAAAGATTAATGAAACCAAGAGCTGGTTTTTTGAAAAAATAAACAAGATTGACAAACCATTGGCAAGACTTGTAAGGACAGGGAAAGAGAAAACCCAAATAAACAGAATCAGAAATAAAAAGGGGTGACATCACAACAGAAACCACAGAAATCCAAAAGATCATCAGAGATTACTTTGAGAGCCTGTATGCCGTGAAACATGAGAATCTAGAAGAAATGGATCAATTCCTGAAGTCCTATAACCTCCCACGGCTGAAACAAGAAGACCTCCAATACCTGAATAAACCCATCACCATCGAGGAAATAGAAACAGTAATTAAAAGTCTGCCCAAACACAAAAGCCCAGGTCCAGACGGATTCCCTAGTGAACTCTACCAAACCTTTAAGGAGGACCTACTGCCAGTCCTTTTCAAGCTCTTCCAGGAAATAGAAGAAACAGAAACACTCCCAAACAGCTTCTACGAGGCACATATCACCCTGATACCCAAAGCAGGGAGAGACAACACAAAGAAAGAAAACTACAGACCAATCTCCCTGATGAACACGGATGCTAAGATCTTCAACAAAATACTAGCAAACAGAATCCAAAGACTCATCAAGAAGATTATACATCATGACCAAGTAGGATTCATCCCGGGAATGCAAGGATGGTTCAACATTCGCAAGTCAATCAACATAATACATCATATCAATAAAAGAAAAAATAAAAACCATATGATCCTTTCAATAGACGCAGAAAAAGCATTTGACAAGATCCAGCACCCGCTCATGATTAAAACGCTCCAGAAAATGGGAATTGAAGGGACTTTCCTCAAGATAGTTACAGCCATCTACCAAAAGCCCACAGCAAGCATCATTCTAAATGGGGAAAAGTTGAAAGCCTTCCCCCTGAGATCAGGGACAAGACAAGGTTGCCCCCTCTCACCTCTTTTATTCAATATAGTACTGGAAGTACTTGCCATAGCAATCAGAGAAGAAAAAGGACATCAAGGGCATCCAGATAGGCAAGGAAGAAGTCAAGCTATCATTATTTGCAGATGACATGATATTATACCTAGAGAACCCTAAACTCTCTACCAAAAAACTCCTAGAAACAATAGACGCATATAGTAGAGTGGCAGGATACAAAATCAACACCCAAAAGTCAGTGGCTTTCCTATATACAAATAACGAAAGAGAAGAAAAGGATATTAAGGAAACTATTCCATTCACAATTGTGCCACAGAAAATCAAATACCTAGGAATCAACTTACCCAAGTATGTAAAGGACCTGTACAAAGAAAACTACAAGACACTGCTCCAAGAGATAAAAGAGGACACAAGGAAATGGAAACACGTTCCCTGTTCATGGATGGGGAGAATCAACATTGTCAAAATGGTAATACTCCCTAGAGCTCTGTACAGATTCAATGCAGTCCCTATGAGGATACCGATGACATTCTTCAAAGAAATTGACCAAACGCTCCTGAAATTTGTATGGAACAATAAACCCCCAAGGATAGCTAAAGCAATCCTCGGGAAAAAGAAGATGGGAGGCATCACCTTTCCCAACTTCAAACTGTACTACAAGGCAGTAGTAATTAAAACAGCATGGTATTGGAATAAAAACAGACCTGTGGACCTATGGAATAGAATTGAGTATCCTGACACCCAACCTCAAACACATGATCATTTAATCTTTGATAAAGGTGCAATGAGTCTAAAATGGAGTAAGGGAAAGCCTCTTCAACAAGTGGTGTTGGGAAAACTGGGCAGCAACATGTAAAAAAATGAATTTGGACCTGTGTCTAACACCATGCACAAAAATCAGATCAAAATGGATTAAAGATCTCAATATCAGACTTGAATCCATAAAAGTACATTGAAGAAAATATAGGAAAAACCCTCCACGACATTGAAGCTAAAGGCATCTTCAAAGGTGAAACATCACTAACAAAGCAACTAGAAGAAAAGATAAACATATGGGACTACATGAAACTAAAAAAGCTTCTGCACCTCAAAAGAAACAGTGACTAAGATACAAAAGCAGTCCACAGAATGGGAAAGAATATTCACCCAATACCCATCTGATAAGGGGTTAATATCCAGGATATATCAGGCACTGGTAGAACTTTACAAGAAGAAAACAAACAACCCCATCAAAAAATGGGGAGAAGAAATGAACAGAAACTTCAGCAAGGAAGAAATTCGAATGGCCAAAAAACATATGAAAAAATGCTCATCATCACTAATCATCAGAGAGATGCAAATCAAAACAACAATGAGATACCACTTTACACCACAGAGACTGGCACATATTCAAAAGAGCAAGAACAACAAGTGCTGGCGTGGATGTGGGGAAAAGGGGACACTCATCCATTGTTGGTGGGAATGCCGGCTGGTACAGCCTTTCTGGAAAACAATATGGACTTTCCTCCAAAGACTAGAAATTGAACTCCCATTTGACCCAGCCATACCACTCCTGGGAATCTACTCTGGGAAACCAAAAATACGCAGCGGAAACACCATCCCTACTTTTATGTTCATAGCAGCATTATTCACAATAGCCAGAATCTGGAAGCAACCAGAGTGCCCGAAAATCGATGACTGGATAAAGAAGCTTTGGCACATCTACACAATGGAATACTATGCAGCTGTTAGGAAAAATGAAGTTATAAAATTTGCCTATAAATGGATGGACATGGAGAAGATTATGTTGAGCGAAATTAGCCAGAAGGAGAGAGACAGATACAGAATGACTGCATTTATTTGCATGGCATAAATATATATGTACATATTATGATACCAATATCCAAGGTCAAGTGAAGCATATATCGGGAGGTCTTGTCAAAGGTGGAAATTATCACAAACGTGTGGGAGTCAGAGTTTAGGTAAGACAGAAAAATGGAACAGGGTGCTAATAATTGTCGAGGGTACTAATGCCAACCTAGAACTGAGCATGAAATAGAGGCAAAAGGATTCACATGACAACCTTTTAATGTATGTTCTGTAATCCATAGTCTAGAAGGGAAGGAAAAGAGAAAGAGAGAGAAAGGCAAAGAAATAAAGAACCTGCCATGGAGCAGGGCTGGGTTAGGGGGAGGGAACCGGGGATGTTGTTGGTGGGAGATGGGCACTGGTGGAGGGACGGGTGCTGAAACACTGTATGACCAAAACCCAAACATGAACTTTTTAATTGTATATCTTTTTTATTTGTATGGAGATGGGCACTGGTGGAGGGACGGGTGCTGAAACACTGTATGACCAAAACCCAAACATGAACTTTTTAATTGTATATCTTTTTTATTTGTATATCTCACGGTGGTATAATAAAATACTTAAAAAAATAAGGCAGCATAAAAAAATAATGAGTAGAAAAGTTTAATTAAAGAAAATGTTTATAGTTAGGAAAAATTGATATATATTTAGAAGATTTAAAAAAAATTCTTTCAATAAATTCTCGTTTGTACTAAGTCAGCCAGCAAGTTTCTGTTAATGGACAGAAAATATCATCATCATCATCATAGAAACCTTTAACACATTTTGCAAATTCTACATAGAAAATTCTCATTCCTTCCTTCCCTTCTGCATTTGGAATTATTATCTCAACTTGGACTTTTAGTTTTTAAAGTTTGAACAACTACAACATGATTTCTGACAGAATATTAAGTCACTGAATTCCAACTCCACCAGAAAATGGCTTTGCGTCCTTACATCATTTGCCTTACTACAATAAGTAACACTCAACTTTCAGGTAACCTATGCCTTTTGCCTTTAAATAAATATTTAGCATTATTTTTTTTTAATTTTCATTTTTAATTAAATTATAGTGAGATCCACAATTATAAGACTGTTCATGATTGGATTTCAGTCATATTATGTTCCAATACCTGTCCCTTCGTTGGTGTGTATTTCCCACCACTAGTTTTTTCTCCTGCCCCCCCCCCCATGGCAGGCACTTTTCTCTCTCTCTCTCTCTCTCTCACTCTCCCTTTCTCTCTTTCCCCTCTCTTTCCCCATGCTCCCCACTCCTTTTTAGCATTACAGTTTGCAATACAGATACTGAAAGGTTATTGTATATATCTCTTTACCTACTTTAGACACTCAGTTCTTGTCCAGAGTGATCATTTCCAGCTATTATTCCTATGATTTTTTATACATGAAAAGCTGGTAAATTTTGTAGTTAATTTAGTGAAAACTAAAAACTATTCTTTCCATCCTCTTCAAGGGCTTGTACTTATTTTTATAAATAAAAATTATTTATAAATATTTTCTCTTATTTTTATCTTCCAGTTTGAGGCTTCCTCCTTATCTCTCTTTATATATAGAATATGTATATATATATCTATATATATACAGAATGCAAAATAAATAAATTGCATTGAACCTGGGTATGCCATGTGCAAGGCAAATACCCTCCCCACTGTACTGTGATTCTGGCCTCAATCCATTCCCTTTCTTTTGTAATGCTCTTTTAATTAGATACATAGTTAAAAGGATAGATGTCTATCTATCTATTCATTTATCTATATATTTCAAATAAATTAACTGACATTCAAAGGTTCAAAACAAAGACTTCTTATGATTTCCAACAGGGTGACTCCCCCATTTCTGTCTTCCTTTGCCTTTTTTCTGATGCATTTCCAAAGGAACTGAACAAGTTGTACATCTACCAGTTTGGATAAGCTATCATCTTATAGTATGAGAGCAACTCAGCTCACAGGGATGGTTTCAAGTTACACGAAATCAATGAAATTTAAGGCCTACAAATTCTCCCTTCCAGGTAACAATAGAATTTGGTTGCAACCAAGTTCCAACAGTCATATAAATCTGCATTCCTGTTTGACAATATAATTACATAGCCTGCCTCCCACAGACACTTTCTAAAGTGCCACATTCCCAAGTAACAGAATTCTATTGATCCATTAACTCTTTATGTCACCAATTTCAATGGTCTTTTTGTGCTTCTATGATTGTGAAACAGATGCTCAAAAATAAAAAGATCATTTCGAGTTCAGTTTCAACAGTAGAAAACCCACAAAAACTGGTTCTCTGTTTCCTCAGATCAGTTAATGTTCTTGCATCCATGGTCTCTGATTCCAGCTCCTAGACAAACATCGGAGCAATGCCTTGTGCCCAATGGGGAGAGAGAGAGACAGAGACAGAGAGGGAGAAGGAAGGAAAGTGTCTGAAATGGAGACAGGCTGGGAGTAGGGGTGGGGGTGGCAGGAAGATTAAAGGGCATATTGGTGTTGGGAAATGGGCACTGGTGGAGGGATGGGTGCTGGGACACTATATGACTGAAACCCAATCATGAACAGCTTTGTAGTTGTTTACTGCCTGGTGATTAAAAAAAAAAGAAAACAACCAATGCTCTTACTCCAGAAATGAGCAAAACTACACTATACTTCAAGGGCAGAATTTGAAAAAATAATATCTCTTGGAATCTAAACATTTGTGAAAGCAAAGTGTTAGGTAGATTGTACAATAGGTTCAATAAACCAAAAAGAATTCAAGAGTAAGTAGCTAGAAGAAATGAACATTCCACGGAGGAGTAATGACAATGATGAATAACTTTTAAAAAGAATACTCTCTCCTGGGAAGAAAGCTTTATGCTTCAGTACTGTGACTATGTCTGTTTTGAAGGACACAGTGCACGGTGCTGAACACAAATGAGTCTTTTTAGAGTCAGCCCAAACCTAGTCTACAGTCATTCATGACAGGCCTAGGATATATTGGGCTTCAAGCATACAATGTTTCAACACCAATACCTTCAACTGCATTCAATTCCCTCCACCATTGCCCCCATCCTTCCCTTCCTTCCCTACTAGCCGCCAGCCTGTCTGTGTGGAAGGTGTTTTTCCTAGCTTTCAGCACTGTGATTTATATAGTACTGTTATAGATAGGCTTTTATGCTCAACACTTTATCACCTTTCAGTTCCTCACTGCTCTTCCTTGCTGAACACTTGCCTCCACCATGGTCCTAGTGATCACTTCCCTCTTCCTATTCCTTTCCACCACTATAGCCCCTTCCACCCCACCTACTGCCATACTGAAATCCAGTTCTGTTGTTTGTTTCTATTGACTGTGCTCATTTGTTATTCCCCTAGTATTGATTATTTGACATATTTTCTTTCATTGCAATCCCTAGATCAAACCATAAGTTGAACTTTATTTTGCTTTTTCCCCCAGATCTGAAAACTATAAGAGTACTTTAAAATGTAGCCATTTTGTAGAACTGAGTGTTGAGAGAATGTAAAGGAATATACATAAAAACCATTCAGTGTCTATTGCAGACCGCAATGTGAAAAAAAAGTGAGAGGGAGAGGAAAAGGGAGTGAGAGGGGGAGGGAGGTGAAGGAGAGGGAAAGGAAGAGGGAAAGATAGAGGGAGAGATAGAGAGAGAGAGAGAGAGAGAGAGAGAGAGAGAGAGAGAGAGAGAGAGAGGGAAAGTGCCTCCCATTGAGGCAGGTTGGGCGGGGTGGGAAAGCTGGGACAGTGGTGGTGGGAGATGTGCACTGGTGAGGGACGGGTGCTGGAACACTGTATGACTGAAATTCAATCATGAGCAGCTTTGCAATTGCCTGTTTCACGGTGGTATAATTTAAAACAAATTTTTTAAAGTACCCATTCTTCTAAGTAGAAGAGCTATGGTTGAAATCTAACTCTGTTTTCACCATTCCACAGTGCCTTTTTGATTTCTTGATTGTCAATACTTTTTAAAACATACAATTAAGAAGCCTGTAGAGATGGTGTTCAACCAGTACTTAAGCAGTTTCTCTGGTATAAGACAGGTATTCATAGAAGAAAAAGCTCCTTAGAGGCCATGAGCCATCGTTTAATAAATTGCAGGATGTCTCTGGAGTGGAAAGAAACAATTATAAGCTCTTGAAACAAAAACAGTATAAACAGGTCCATCCTCCCAGAGGGTCAGCATCCTCCTAAAAAAGGTTTCACACAGGGCAACATGGTCAATTGTTAACCCCATTTCTGATAAGAGTGCATTTCTCACTACGACAGTGTTGGAAATCACCACTTCCAGCTTTAATGATCAACCTTTATGCATTAAACCTCTTCATCTTATCAGGCAGCTTTACTTGGATTTGAACATAAACATAATGATTAACAAGAACTACAAATCAAAAAGCATTCAGTTATTTATTGACTATGAAAATCAAGTTTTCTCATGAAGTTACACAGAAGAAAGGTTATAAATTCAGGACTGTGAACCTAAGAGAATGAACAACATTGAAAAGACCCTCCCAATTTAATCAACTCTGGCAAAGGCTACCTCCTCATTCTTAGACAGACTTTCCCCTAGGAAGATAAGAACAGTCTTTGGAATCACAATAATCTGAGTTTAAATCTTTTTTTTTTTTTTTGCTTTTTTGCATCATACCCGGCAATGCTCAGGGTTTCTCCTGGCTCTGCACTCAGGAATTACTCCTGACGGTACTCGGGGACCATATGGGATGCCAGGGATCGAACCCCGGGCTGGCAGTGGCTGGCCGCATGCAAGGCAAATACCCTACCCACTATCGCTCTGGCCCTAAATCTTTTTTTCATCAATTTAGTATAATGATGACTATCTCTGTTAGTACAACATAGAATTTGGGAAACTATTATTTTTATTATAACACCATGAGATATAAATTTACAAAGCTGTTCATGATTGGGTTTCAGTCATACTACGTTGCATATACATCCCTTCATCAGTGGATATTTCCTACCACCACTGTCCCCATATTCCCTCCCCGGCCCCAGTCTGGCTCTATAGTAGGAGAAATTATTTATACGTAGCCCAAAGCATAGTCCATGACTCATAATGGATATTCTGTAAAAGTCTTTTGTCCACTTACAGCTGCTGTAGTCTGTTGGTTGCTGAAACTCACATAATTTATGTCAATTCACATAAACTTGTTAATACCTCGCTATAAGCAATTTGAGCACAAATTCTTCTGGTCATATCAAACATAAAGCATATTCTCCATGTAACAGACATCCAACAACCATTTTTATTAATTACCTAATTAGCTAACAAGATAATAAGGAATACTTAGGAAAGAATATTGAGTCTAACTGACATATATAATGTTTAGGACAGAAAAGTTTAAGATAACATTGAATAAATAAACTGGAAAAGATAAGACTAAGTTTGAGGCTGCTAGTAGTCCACATTATTTGGGACGTTGATGTCTAATTCCTTTTCTTGGGACAACTGTATTAGTTCCATCTATGTCTCTGCAAAGTTCAGTCTTTTCCTTTATATATTCATCAAATAGGAACTAAGCATCCACTGTGTGTCAAGTATTACAGGCAAGGGGAAAGGATAAAATGTTTTTTTATCCTCATTAGAAATTGAAAAGCTTTAGAAAGATGGAAAATGCTAAGACACGAAGTTACATTAGACAATCATTAACTGATAATCATCCCATTAGCTAATCTTAACCGTGAGGTCAGGATTGCTTTGCAAATAAATTTGGATTTATGTGAGTACCATACTACAATACAGAAATTTAGTCAGGTGAATGGAAGAACTTTCCAAGCAAAATAACAGGGTATACCTAATACAAGATAGTAGTTTGGTATTAAGAGGATGGAAATTTTGTATTTAATTAGGATGCTTTCAGAAAGGGAAAATAAAGAACCTAATATATCAAAAAACTTTTAGGGGGAAAAAATAATGCCAAGAATACATATGTTGGGGCCGGAGTGATGGTCCAGTGGGTAGGGCATTTGCCTTGCACACGGCTGGCATGTGCCCGCCCCGGGTTCGATCTCCAGCATCCCATATGGTCCCCCCGAGCACCACCAGGAGTGATCCCTGAATGCAGAGCCAGGAGAAAACCCTGAGCATTGCAGGGTGTGACCCCCAAAAAAAAAGAATACATATGTTTTTGAAAGTCTATTTAATATTCATTCAACTGGCATATTTAAAGCTCTTCCCAAGAACTAGGTCCAAAAGCTTCAGAATCATATGTTGGAAGGGTAGAATTTTGAAGAACAAAACCTCGTTTTATTTTTAGCACTTCAATAATGTGTTTAAGCACCTACTGTACACAATAAGTAACTAGGATTTATGTTAGGAAGAGTAGGAATTTCCAAGGTCTATTATCAACGTATTTCCTGCTTTAGATGCTGCCATTATTGAATAAAATGTATTGTGTTTTGCTAAACTGCAATAATAGAGCAGAAAATATTATATAGGTTTATGAATGCATGCACTAATATTGTCCCTAAACTTATTTTTTAATGAATTTTTTAGAGACGATGTTTGGTGAGTCAAACAATTTATAACTACTGTTTCACAAGTGTAGTTAGTGATACATGAATTTGAAGATCCTTTTACTGCAGCTTATACTTTCACAAGAGAGAGGGAGTGGAGTAACACCAAAAAATAAGGGAGCACTTAGTGTCAAACATCCCAAGGGGGAAATAAGATTCCTATGGAGGTCAGAATGTAGAAGAGAGGAGACAACCCTCCACCAGAGCAAAATGAAAAGAAAACAGACCAGGGCAGGTCACTTAGAAATTGCTGCTTAACACATCTCTGTGATAAATTCCACCAATGGCCTCAATTCTCTGCTCCTCCCTATTTCCATATTCTAGGCTATATAATTTTGCAGGATCTCTGCTGAACGCCTAGAAACTCTCCATTTCCTTGACTGTGATCTCAACCCTGCAGTTTGCTCTGATCAACAGAATGAGATGAAAGATCGATGCTAGTGCTGAATTTAGAAACTGGCGTGTTTCCACTAATTCTCTGGTACTGCCAGTGCCCTACCAAGAGCATTCCTGGGCCAACCTGATTGTTCTAACAGGTGATGAGCAACAAAGGGATCAGGGTCACGATCAACTAAAGCCAGCCGAAACCAACCAACATCCAATTCTGTGAGAGATAACAAATGACCATTATTTGGGCTTGACTTCAAATATATAATATCTGATTGCTATTTAGCCGATATCAACAAATACTTAACTCTACTTCAAAATGTCTTGCTCACAATAGCATCTGATATACCCTCAGATCCACCACAACCACAAAATACAGCACTAACCAGGAAATTAAAAGGATATGAGAGAGGAAAGATACAAGTAAGAAGCAGAATTTTGAATTTATCTCCAATGCCAAATATCCTATTTGTTGCAATATAGAATGGAAAAATGTAGGTGTGAGCCCAGAATTCAGAGCCCTTTTCAGTGGCCCAGAGAGCATATTTGCTGGTGTGTAAGTGCAATGCAAAGACCACAGGCCTTGTAGTAATTACTTGGCCCCTCAATTTTTGTATAAATGTCCTGTACCTTTTCTTTCTTATCAGTCAAGAGAGGAGAATTAAAGTAGAATTTGGCACCTGAAGAGTAAATAGCACTGGTTATGTCATGGTTAAGTTTTAAGTTTTTGGTCTCTGTACTCTTCCCATCTTTCACTCCAAATCTAGTTAGCTGATCTCCTGTACATAACCCTGCTTCCAGATTCTTTAATTTGCTCCTGACCTATTGAACTAACACTCCAGTCTGCCTCTTACCATCCAGACTCTAACAGTAACAGAAATGAGAACAGCATAAATGTAAGTGCAAAAAAATTTATGTGCTAAAATTTAGAGATGTATGCCAGACATGACGATAAATCTTTTTTATAATATAAGCTCCTTTGCTTTTTCACATTTGCCTCATTGTGTTATCATCATTTCCACTTTAGAAATAAGAACACAGAAGTAGAAATATAAATTACCTTTGTCAAGATTATTGTCATTAAGAGGCAGAGAAGGGATTTGTATTCAGGACTTTATGATGCCCAAACTATCCTCTTCATGACTATAGCACTGCACTTTTCAGATTTTGAGAGCTTTCCTGAGCCACAAAGTTTCAGGACCAGGTACCAGCTGCTTCTAAATAACTGATTTCTCAGGCATCAAGTGTGAGAGGCAGCTTGGGATTCATGATGCCCATTCACATAGTCCAGTGGCAATTTCACTCCTACTAAAGGGACGTTGCAGGAAACTTCCAAACTCCTTCCAGGAAGGAGTTTGTAGGAGAACATTTCCCACCCTCCCCTGACAGCTGTCAATCTGGTTAACTCCCTGTTCTCACTTGCATGCATTCCCACTCTTCAGTTAGACAGCAGTGCAACAACTCAGTCAGTGAGTTCCAGAAGGTCACATTTGGGGAAGATTCTAACAATGAATTAAATTTTCATTTTAGATCTTTAATAGCCCAATCAATAATTTAGGGAGCAAAGAAAACATTTTCTGGGAAAGCATTAGCTTAAAACTGAAAATTAGCTTCTTAGCTCTGAGAAATTAGAGTTTTAGGAAGAGCTGGGTAGAAGGAACAGTGCCATGACAGCCTTTCGCATATTTATTCCTCTCCTTCTATCTCACTTTCTCAGGTTCTTTCTCCAATTACCCCCCCTCTTTTCTTCAATCTTCTCTCTTCTTCACCCTAAAAACTATTGCTATTACCAATTCATATTCCTCTTCATTCTGAATATTGTACTCATAGCTGCAACGACTAATTAGTACAATAACAAGTCTATCGTTATAAATATTTTCTTGGAAGCAAATCAAAATTATTTTCCACTAAAATCACTTTAATTCCTTTTTTAAAATGTTAGGTACACTGAAAACTAAAAGTCACCTTAGGAGCCAGAGAAACAGTGCAGGGAGAAAGGCACTATGCTGCAAAGAGCCATCCTAGGTTCAATACTCAGAGCACTGCAGGAAGTGACTCCTGAGCACAGAGCTAGGAATAAGCCCTGAGGTCAGCCAGTAAGACCCTCCCCAAACCTCACTCCAAAATAAAACTTAAGTAGTCATGGGGTCAGAGAGATAGTCCAGGGGTAGGGTGTTTGCCATGTGGTTGACCGGGTTCTATCCCTGGCATCCCATATGGTCCCTGAAGCACCATCAGGAGTAATTCCTGAGCAAAGCACGAGGAGTAATCCCTGAGAATTCTTTTGGGGGGGTAGCCCAAAAAGAAAAGCAAATTAAACAGTCATTTTAAGGGAATAGTGATTTAAAAAAAATTTTCTCCTCTTCCTCCCTCCCATCGCCTGGACTGGCTAAATAAATGCCTCTTTTTAAAAAAATGTAAAGATAGACAAGAGTCTGAGACAAAAGATGTTTTAATATCCCTCTTAGTATATTCAACTTGTTAAATTGAATTGTTTTTTTTATTATTTTCAAGTCACAGTCATAAGTGTTAAATATAAACGGTTTGAGGCTCTTCGTATTCCTGAAACAACCAGATGCCATTGGGCTGCACTGGCACGTGATAGGGTCAAATGGAAATGTTACTGGCGCCTGCTCGAGCAAATTGAATAATGGGATGTCAATTCATCAAGTGATTTAAATTGTTAAATATAGTATATTCAACTTGTTAAAGCTTGATTTCCTAGAAACCATTTCAATATACCTTTTCTTATTCTCTAATTGTGGCTGGTTTAAGGTACACTAGGGAAAGCCCATTTACTTTTGTTCCTTTCAAACATAACAGCTGGTAAGTGTTTCTGTCTTAGATATTGTTGGTCCAGGCTGAATTTTAGTACAGAGTCACATTCTAGGAATCTAAAAACCCACTTTTCCAGCTGCTTCAGTTTTGACTCACCCGATCAATGCAAAATTGCTGCCAAAATTAAGTTGCTTAAAGAAAGCTGACACTAGGTGGTCTTTGATGAGAACCCAGAGAACAAAAGATCAGAAAATGTTCAAAGAGAAAAAATTAGATCTCTCCAGACAAGAAAAATAAGGCATTAGGAGGGATGAGTGACATCAGCTGTAAGTATACCCACATCCCATTTGTCAGAAATGGCATATACCCCCAAGTTCCTACAAAGGGAATTAAACTCATCAGAAGAAAACCAGAGGGGTATCTTTAAAGACTGACCTCATAATTCACATGCAGGGGTCCTGCATGGGTTCTGAAGTGCCAGGGAGCTTTGCCTCTAAATACCAAGCTGGGAGCACAGTAAGGTATGATCACAAAATAAACAGAAACAAACAATAGGATTGTCACAGAGAAAAAAAGTTACCCAATTTTTATTGATGCACTGTGATTTATAACCCTCCTAATGATAGAGTTGCATGCATCATGTTATAATACCTACCACCAGAGTGTCAACATCCTGCCATTCAATTTCTCAAGGTCCCTTTCCATCCACCCCCTCTACTCCCTCTGTGTGTTTAGTACTGGTGATCAACGCAACACTCAGGTCCTGCTGATTTATCCATTGGTTAGTCACATGCTGTGTTTTTTTATCCCACATATGAGTGAAATATTCTATATGTATTTTAGTTCTGGCTGACTTCACTCAACATGATACCCTCTGGTTCCATTCAGGAGTAAATTGAATGATTTTATCATCTTTTAAAAGGTGAGTAGTATTCCATTGTGTATAGAGGCCACCGTTTCTTTATCCATGCATCTGTTCTTAGGTGCTTAGGCTGTCTCTCAGGTCTTGGCTCTTTTGAATAGTGATGCAATAAACATAGGAGTGCAAATGTCTTTTTGAAGTAGTGCTTTTGGGCTCTTAAGGTAGATGCCAAGAAGTGGAGTTGCCGGGTCATATAGAAGCTCAATTCTTAATTTATGGGAATGTCTCCGTAGTTTTTTCCCATAGAGGCTGAACCAATTGATATTCCGAAACATTGGAAGAGGGTTTATTTTTATGCCCATGTCACTGGTTGTTTCCATTCTTATTGACATGTGCCAGTCTCACTGGTATGCGATGATATTGCATTGTTTTCCTATTTGCCTTTAGCTGATGATAGGGGGCAAAGAACACCTTTGCGAGTCCCTAATGGCAATCTGCATGTCTTCTTCAGGAAGGGTCTGTTAAACTTTAATTCCAGGATTGGATGATCTTCATATCTTTTCCAGATTCAAATAAGTCTTTAAAATGAATTATTTCCTCAAGGTCACTTGGCAAAGGCTCTGGTTGAAACCAGCACCCTGATTTCTAGTTCAGTTTGTATTTATTAATACTTATTCTCTGGATCCTACGCCGAACCCTTTGAATCTTTTTTACTAGTGCTGTGGTGAAACACATCCGGGTTTGACCACTGCTGGCATTGACCTAGGGAAACAACCCTTCAACTCTCATCTGCTTCTGTCAAATTCTCCATGCAGTTCTTAATCCCTAGATAGAGGATCTCCAATTTTAGCTACAGTAGAATCACCTATAGAATGTAAATAAACAAATTGCTCAATTCATACCCTAGACTGCCAGAATGTCACATTTAGTAGTCTAGCTGAGGTCCAAGAATATGCATTTTCATCAAATATTGTACAAATTCTCCATGACTCTCTTACATTTCTTTGCTCTTAAAAGCAGAGACACACATATTCTCTTCCCTGGACTAATTTTCAATGATATTTGCAAAGGGAACAGCCTTATAAATTAGAAGTAATGAAAGGCAGGCATATTTATATCCAGTATAATAAAGATAATGATGCTTTCTCCAAGGCAAAGTTCAGGCAGATTTAAGTGTCCACTACAAAATATTAGGTTTCCATAAATTCATGATTCTTCTCTTATATAAGCCATTGTGTGTGCAAGCATTATCTGGTCCTCTTGATATTATTCATTGAGAATTAAGGTTCAGAAACTGGTATAAACACTGTATATAGGTTGCATATTTTGAGGTATTTAAAAAGTTTTTTGTCTGATACTCCTTTTCAGTATTCCTGGAGGTCCAGTACATCTATTATACCCACAACTCTTTTTTGTTATCAGTGCTCAAAACAAAAGAACATGTATAGCAAGCACTCCATAAGTACACACTGAGTAATGAAAAAATATGTTTAAAAACATATTTTAACATAGTGCTGGAGTGATAGCCCAGCAGGTAGGATGTTTGCCTTGCACGCAGCCAGCCCATGCCAGCCCGGGTTCGATCCCCACCATCCCATATGGTCCCCCGAGCACCGCCAGGAGTAATTCCTGAGTGCAGAGCCAGGAGAAACCCTGAGCATTGCCGGGTGTGACCCAAAAAGCAAAAAAAAAAAAAAAAAATAGTGAATAGGGTTGGGAAGATAGTAGAGCCGGTCAGACATGTGCTTTGCATGCAGCCACCAGGGTTCTATTTCCAATACCATATACAGCTTCCCAAGCCACACCAGTAGGGACCCCTGAGCACAAAGCCAGAAGCAAACCTTGTGTACCACTGGTGTGGCCCCCAAATGAAAATAAACAAAAAACCAATGACTAGCAAAACTCTTAGTTCAATATCACACATGAGAAAACATGTGTGGAAAGCTTGGTAACTTAATCAGAACCATAAGACTAGGAAGCACCAGAACTAGGATTTGCCAAATCTCACAATTCACCCACCCCAAGATTATAACCAACTATATTCTACTTTCCCTGAAAGATACATTTTTGTCTGTGAAGGGAGACCTAACACAGGTCATCTCAGGGCTGGGTAATCTCAGTGACTACTTCTTCCAGTCTACCTATAGTTTCTTAATTTTCTTTTAGAAAAGAACCTGCATAAATCATTTTTTAAAAACCTGTATAAACATTTTACATATGCTACGTACACATGTATGTGTGCATGCATACACGCATATGTGTATAGATATATTGTTGAGGATAGGCCTCCCTAAGATCCTCAGAACAGACCTTCCCAGTATGTATCACTTCAGCAGATGACAGATTGTTTTGAACTGAGATCAACCTACAAGCCCATGAAATATTACTTCTCCCTTAAGTACAACTTTGACCAAGAAAGCTAAATGTGGAGCTCTTACCTCAATTTAGGGCTTTACTGGTGGGGTGGGGGACTTTCTATCAGAAAATCCTCTATGGCAGGCAGCACCTAGATTACAGAGCTGCTGGTCTTCCTTAGATGAGTCATCAACTCATCATGGAAAATCCTGTCCTCATGAGTCATCAGCTCATCATGGGAATCCTTGTGCTCTCTTTAAAGCCCCAATCCCTTACCCAACTTATTTCCACTTTTAGGGGTCACCCCAGAAGGCTCCTAGAGCCCCAGGGCCACTATTAGCAATGTACTGATGATAGCCAGTTTAGATGGCTCTATCTAACTATCTAATTTTTCCAAGATAACAATGATGTGAAAATAATGCACATTCAGTAGAAACCATAGTCTGAATTATGATCATTGCTCCGGCTTTTGGTCTATTGTGTACTATTAGTAATGCTAAGCAAAGGCATTGATCCATACCTCAGTCAACCAGTCAATCAAAAGGTTGATGAGATGATGATCTGTAGTGTACAACATTGCCTTCATTCACTAGATTAAGGATATTAAATGTATTTTCAACAATATTTTGAACTTTGCTATTGTTTTGGGGCCACACCTGGCGATAAGCAGGAGCTTACTCCTGGCTCTGCACTCAGGGATCACTCCTGGCAGAGCTCAGGAGACCGTATGGGATGTCAGGGATTGAATAAAGGTCAGCGCCCTGTTAATGCAAACCACTGTACTATCACTTTGGCTCACAATGTTTTCAACTTTCTGAGTCCAATAGCATGTAACCTACAGCAAGTAAAATAAGACATGTGCAGATACATAGATGAATAAACATATGCATAAGAATGAAATATATTCCTACATGACCTCAGAGCATTATTTCAATGATGCTTCCAACACCAAATGGATTTTATGGATGTTTTATCTATATCTGCCCTCAGAGACCATGAACAAGGCACACAAAAATAATTCTCCACATTGTCATATTTCATTTTTGCTAAAAATACCATGCTCTGCTTCTCTCTCATCCCCTCATTTAATTCTTTAGACTGACTCCAAATTACATTATTGTTCACCAAAAGCAAGTTTCCTCTATAGAACAGTGATTGCAACTGATGAGGAAGTTTAATAAGTTTATTTTTTTTAATTAATAGCCCTATGCTGGGTCTTCTCCCAAAATCTTGAGCATCTTTAGAATAGGTGGTTTTGTCTCTGGAAACCATTTGTTTAAACAGACACCACATTTATTTCCATACACATATTTTAAAAGCCAATATCCTTAAATTAAGATCATAACTCAGGTTTTCCTTCTTTAAAATTCTTTAAAAGGTGCTTGCCCTCTAGCTGGTATCTCTAGCAAGACTCCAGGCAGCAAGAACCCCCACCTCCTCCCACATCCCCTTGTGATGACAGCCTGGAGTTTATTGGGAATACAAAGAAGGAGCTATGTCGCCCACAGCAGCAGTTGGGCCCATGTAATTTAGATTCACGAAGATAATCAGTGTGTGATCATTAAAAGAACACTGTACTGTTTACAGTGCTCAAGCATTTGGGACACGCTTCTTTGTTCATTATACCCAATTAGAAATTTGAATTAAGGTTTCCATTAAGCAAACACTGATCTCTTTTCCCATGTTTATTGTAGAACAGAAGCCAACAAGCCTCTTTAATTTCCTTCCAAGTTTTGTATACGAGTTGCATTGTTGAGAATGGGCTTGGTAATATAATTTTTCTCCCTCTGTGACTGGGCCACTTGGTAGGAGAAAGCACAGCAGGGTCAAAAAAGGCTTCAGAAAACCATGAAAACATTTGAAGACACGAAATTCATAAAAGATGAAAATAAAAATATTCTTTCTGTACACTGATTTTATAAAGTATGGTGAACGTATTCCTTTCTGGAAATAAAAACACATCGATTCACAGTATGGTTCCACACTCACTAGCTAGGGAACATCAGAGAAGTTATTTAACTTCTCTAAGTTGAGCCTTCTCACTAGTACAAAATGCAGTTTGATAATACTAGTGTTAACTATCTCATAAAATTATTATCAATATCAAATGAGGGAACATATATATGAAAATACAAGAATATTTATGATTTAGAATTAACAGTCACATAATCAAATCTCACTGAGGGTAATCGTCAAAGACATAACTAATTTATAATTCGATGCTCCAGAATGCTTCATTATAATACAGTCTAATGTCTCATTGGAACATTTAATCCATCAACAAAGAGCATAATAGGAGGACAGTTCCTATTTAATCATGCAAGAATAATTGTAATAGGAAGGTTACACTTGAAACATCCGCTCCTGGGTCTGGGGGGAGGGGTGGATTATGCTTCCGCGTGCAAATTCACAGAAATGGATCCTTCCTGCTCGTGTGGCATTTCACAATGTTTTTGTCTTGGGAAAGGGGGGGCAGGGACCACCGAAAAGAGGGGACAAATTAGAAAGGTCTCATTTCTTTTTCAATTACGAGAGCCGGACTCCAAGGACGGCATTCACAATGGGTCTTGCACAGAGACGCTCCCTTCAGAAAACACTTTAATTATTGGCTGCTGGCATGTGTCCAGGAGGGTGCTGGCTATCTGGGCTGAGAGGCAGGAGCAAGGCTTTCAACTGGCCAGATTCAGCAAAGGGAATACCCAGGAGGGGACACAAAGTAATTACCATCATCAAGAGCAATTGCAACAATACTGGAGTTAGGCTCTGGTTGTTCACAAACAGGCAATTCCTTTCCTGCAGACATTTGTGTTGACCCTCACACAGCTCCAGAAAGGGGGCGGGGAGCAGGGGTATAACCTTTTCCTTTTTTAATCATCAACATTTAGCAGGGTAAATGTCATCTGCTGTCTGACTTTTCATTAACCATATCAAATCCTAGCAAACAGTCCCTGCACTTAGAGACACACTATTTAAAAATAAATTCTCCCAATACTTTCTTTTCCGTTTTATAAACCAATAATTTTATTTCCATGTCCACCATTCCCATAGGGATTGCTGACAGTTACCGTGCCTATAAGCTTCTCATCTGACGTTCTTAAAGTAGAATTATCGGAAGTAAGCAAATTGGGTAACTGTTCTAAGGAGGTGACTCAATTTTACTGTCATCAAGAAATGATAAAATAGATTATCAGGGATTTAATGTGAAGACAAGACCCCAAGGATTGGCGTGTCAGAAGCAGGTTAAACTGTGTGGGGATGATTTTCTTCAGCTCATTAGTACTTGAAGTCACAAGCATTTAAGGACCTAAGACCCTTAAGGAGAACAAGTCTGTCTTAGCTTCTTCTGAGAGTGATTAGCTGTAATTAACAAGAGCACCACTAGGGATTTGGTCCCAGATCAATTCAACAAGAGACTTATTCTGACACAGAAAGCCTAGGAAACAGAGAATCTGGTTTGGTAACCCTGCCTACACGTTCTGTGAGGAGTGGATGCGTCTGGCATTTTCCTCCTGGCAGAGCAGAATGTCACTAGGAAATTATTGAGATAAAAAACACATCCACCCTGCACCTGTCACAGAGTCCTGTCATGATGAGAAAAATTACCCTGTGGTGCTTGGTTCTGTAGATGTCTCCATTTTTATTCTCGGGGCTGCCACTCATGTATTTGTAGCTGCGTGAGCAAATCCCCTAGGCAGGGTTAATGGCTGGGGGAGGAGGGTTGGAAGCCATCAGTCAACTATTAGCTTCAGCAAGACTCACAGTCCGGTTCATTTTGTCGAAGCTGACAATCATCCAGTGTAGGACAAGATTTTGCCTAGACTCTGTTCTTAAGTGACCCTTTCCTAACCTGTGTGGATACACTCTCCTTGATGCTTCAGATATACCCTAGATGGTATTTAAAACACAGGGTCCTTCATGAACCAGTTTCCAATGGGGAATGAATGGTCTGCCCAATTCAAATTTCAAGTTTATGGTTTCCTACACTTTTTTGGTTTCTTATTTAAAATACTACTGGAGTCGCACTTTTGCCACCACCAAACCTGCGTTTGAATCATAGCTCCATTACAAATAGTCTGACTTTGAATCTGTTAACTAAACTCTGGACACTCAGCTCTAAATAAGGAGAGAAAGAGAAGGACCCATCTCATAGGGGCTAGGATTGACATCAACCTAAACAGTGTTTTCAAATGTGGCAGAGGATAACAGCTAAGAGACATGAGGAAATGCACAAATCAGAATTACCCTGATGGTAGCTCATTGAAAATAGTAATAATACTCATGATGATGAATACCACCAGGGAGGGAGTGAAATTTTATATCATTAATGTTTTCTATAAAATAAAAAATATTAAGGGTGGAGAAAAATATTTGGTTCATTAGATGAGCCCATTTTTTGGGTGCAGTTAACTCTACATAATAGAGAAAAGATTGCACCTATCTGTATTCTCAGGTCAACAATAGATGGTCTGCAAAATGATGAGGTATATTGGAAAGTTATTAAGTGTGCATGGAATTGCAAAAGGTTTTAATGTCAGGCTCCAGATGTGACAGGTAGCAAAGACTCTCTTTAAACAAACTGGGATGAGGATTCTCTGAAGCCTGTTCTAGACACGGCTTGATCCTGGTCCCTGAAATGGCTCTGGCATGCTTAGCTCACTTTGAGGAAGAATCCTGGCAATTAACTCTCAAGAATTCTCCTCATTGATGAAGTTCCTCAACCCTTGCCTTTCATGTATAAGCCCTTTGCTTTCTTTCAAAAAATACTGTAAAGTCACTTTAGCAAGAAATTCCCTATCCTTGGTGTTGCCTTATTTTAAGTTTCCACCCATTTCCCCACACCTCCATGGTTAACTTTTCCTGGTTAAAAATACCCACCTTTTTTTTGTTGTATTTGGAGGCAAGTCCATATCTCTCTCTCCCTAATTGCCACAGTCATGACCCCAATTGAATGATTTTGACTAAACTCTTTCGTATTCTTTCAACAACTGTCAGAATAATTTTTCTTTAACTTGGGAAAGGAGGAGGATGCACAGGATAAAAAATTAAACACCTTTCTGAGCAAACACCTTCCATTGTCTGACAAGAAGTACCAAGTACCAGCTTGGTCATCTCCCAATTTCTTTGCAGCACTTTCTCCCAATTGAAAATCATGGATGGATGCAGCAAATTGGCTCAGACGAGGGCATTGCCCCAGCTTAGAAAAGACTATGGTCAGTGTTGCTTCCTGATATGATGGAAAAAGAGGAAAGAGGTGGATGTTTTCCAAAGTAGAAGTAAATGCCGAACAACCACAACGATCCCTTACTGTTAGGTGGGCTTTACATGCCACAGACTGTGTATATCTCATTTCATTTCATCCTTAAAATCACCTGGAAAGATACAGCGTTAATCTGCCCACATTACAAATGAGAAACAGTGGAACTCAGAAAGAAGTCAATGCCCTTTTCAAGGATTATATATCATAGCACCAATATCCTGGTCTGCCTAACTTGATCTTTCCTCACCATTCAGTTATTGCCCATCTAAATTAGCCTATGCATTGGGTCTGAGGTTGAATGGAATAATGACTGAATCAGAAGAGAAACTTGTAACTCAGCACAAAGGGAAAGGAGAGTGATGGGAAACGAAAGTCAGGGTGCTTATTTCCCTCTGTGGATAAAAGGCACTCTGTCTCCTCTGCTGGTCTGTAACTCACAGGTGGAAAAGAACAGCATTGTATCATGGAAGCATGTATGCGCTGATGTTCAGCCCCACCATCACCACATACACTGTTGCACAAAGAACAGTAACCCACCTTCCAACATGGAGATTGTGTATTATCATTTCTTGGTGCCCTGTGACCCTCACTATCTGAGTCGCTGTATCATGAATATTTATGAGTCTTATTTGCCAAGAACCAATGGAAACTTGTCAGACCCCAGTCTGATGCCAATCGGAAAAGGTGGTGTCCCCCTGCCTAGAGATTACTTCTTTTGAAATTTGATGGCTTTCCAACAGTAATGGAAATTACAGATTAGGTTTTATTTTTGACATTTTAGCCATGTTTTTCATGTAGGATTACACAGTGGAATGAATAAAAATAGTTCCTATTTCATATCCAAATATTTTTCAGGGCTGAAGTTATAGTATAGTAGGTAGGGTGTTTGCCTTGCGCTCAACTGACCAAGATTCGATTCCTGGCATCCCATATAGTCCCCAAATATTGCCAGGAGTAATTCCTGAGTCAAGATCCAGTAGTAACCCCTTAGTGTCTCCAGGTGTGACCAAAACAAGTAAAAAAAAATAATAATTATCACATATCACTTGTCTTCCCGTTGATCATCTATTTGCTCGAGCGGGCACCAGTAATATCTCCATACATCCTGTCACATGCTAGTGTAGCCCAAGGAACACAAAGAGCCTCAAACCATTCCATCAGGTCATGGGAATGAGGTCTATAGTTATTACTGGTATTTGGCATATCAAATATGACATGGGCAACTTGCCAGGTTTTGCCATGCAAGTGGAATACTCTTGTGTAATTAATTATATAAAATAAAATTTTTTCATTGATGATTGCAAATATTTATTCTCTACCCCATTAGAAGAGTGGAATATCAAGTATAAAAATTAAAAGAATACATTGAGAGTAGAATCTTTGCAAAACTATTGATAAGAATCCAACAGGAAGTTACAGAACCTCTCTGAGCTTCTAAAACTGTAATAATAATGGCATAGGCTTCTTGGGGCTATAATGAGAATTTTGCATAGCAGTAAGCTTACAATTGAATTATAATTATTTTTATTTTTACAAGGAGAACTTGAAGGGGCCAGAGCGATAGTACAGTGGGTAAGGCGTTTGCCTTGCATGTGGCTGACCTTGGTTCGATTCCGGCATCCCATATGGTCCCCTGAGCACCACCAGGAGTAATTCTGGAGTGAAGAGCCAGGAGTAACCCCTGACCATAGCTGGGGTGACCCAAAAAAAAAAAAAAAACAAAAGAGAACTTGGAGAAACTGAGTTTCTCCCAAAGAGAAATAATAGACAGCAATCACTTGATATCCGGTAGATCATCAATTACATGTGCTGGCACCAGTAACATCTCAATATGTCCTGGCACATGCGAAATAGCCCAAGATCATCTGCATGCTCCAGGAACATAAAGAGCCTCAAACCATTCCGTGAAGTCATGGGAATGAGGTCTATTTTTATCTAATAATATTTATCTAATAGTTTTAATGATATACTTACTGATAATAATTTATAGAAAACAAATAACATTTGTTTTCTATATACTTTAGAGCTTTTTTGGTCTTTCTACTTTACAATTTTCTCTCATACTTAGGTGAATTATTTTTATTCTTTCATATGCTTAGTCATATGCTTAGCGGCTACGCGGTTCATCAATAAATGCTCGAGTTTTGAGGTGACTACAAGATTATCCCACCCACGGCAGAGCCTGGCAAGCTACCTGTGTCGTATTTGACATGCCAAATACCAGTAACAATTATAGACCTCATTCCCATAGACAGCAATAAAGACTTAAAACCACATCTTTTATTCCAAATACAGGGCAATTTCTATTATAAACCTGCACCTTGTATTCCTACACAAGGTATATTATATACTGTGTATATTCTATGTATATGTTGTATATACTATGCTGCTGTTCTATTTTTATTCTTAAAGCCATGACAATAAGTTTTCAAAAGTAAGAACCTCTTTGGTCTAACAGATTAGTAGTCTCCAAACATAGGTATTTTCTTCCAATAAGAGTCACCCTTTGCTGGACACATCTCTAGACTCTCTCCTTTCCCCTAGTGTCTTGGTAAGTACAAATGTCTCCTGTTTGCAATAAGAATGTTTCAAATTTGGGGGCCAGAGTTCTAGTACAGCAGATAGGTGTTTTCCTTGCACACATCTATGGCATACCATATGAACTCCCGAGCACTGCCAGGAGTAGACCCTGAGCACCGCTGATATGACACCAAAAGCAAAAATTAAAGGTCCCAAATTTTTACTTTTGAATGACCTTTTTCATAAATTCTTATTTTCACTTCTCATAAAATTGCCTAAGTTCTATTTTCCTTCAAGACGGTAATTTATGTCTAGGTACAAAACATATCCACCATCCATAGGTTCATGGAAGAATTATGGGGGATGGGGAAACTGTATGAAGTAACACAAATTCAGTGCATGAGAAATGAAAACACTTATGTCTCTCTGAAGGGAAAAAACTACAGTTACCAACAAAATTCAAATGATGAGCAAATTCAGGGCAGCATTATAGAGTTTACAAATTAAGGAGAATCTAAGCACTTAGAATGTGAGCTACAAGAAAACTAAAGATGACTTTATCACATTGGGGGAAAAATAAAACCCCTAGTTGATTCTGTTTTGCTTTGTTTCTGACATAACTATAATATATTCATAGTGAGGTGCTTGCTCACAAAGAAAGCAGGGATACTGCCCAGCTCTCCTGGACAGCTGCAGTACCATGTAGTCCCTCAACTCAAACCATGTTTCACTTTATTAAATCAAATGACATCTGGAAGGTGCATAAATTTTGAGGTCAAACATAGAAGGAGCCAGAGTGATGGAAGGTATCACTGAGTTCCATTAGGAGATATCTCTGCGTGCAGAGCCAGGAGTAAGACCACCAAGTGTGGCTCCCAAACAGCAAAAAACGAAAACTGACACAGCTCTTTAGTAACCACAAGAGTGTAAATAATTATAGCCATCTCATAGAAGTAGAGAGCAATCAAATTTGAATAAATTAACTTAAAAGGAAAAGCATACTAGTTCTGTTCCAGATATTAAATTTATAGTAGGTCTATTCCATGTAGCTATGGAATACAGTCTCTTTGTGGATCCTTAGACTATTTTATGACTTTATCATCATAATCTACACTGTAGATAAACTAGATAAAATTAACCCATTTATATGAGAAGGCTATTGCAAGAAGTTATTTGGAGCTACCAGAGGTCACAAGCCAGCTTGTAACAAAGCCGGACCCTCCTTTGAACACTCCTTTGAGGGTACTTTCAAGACCCTACATGTTGAGTATTTTGTAACAAGTATATGTATATGTAACATATACTTAGTGACTCATCTACCCAAAGCTCCTAGGTACACAGCTCTCACCTGTCTCTGTTCCCATTTTTTAATTCATTCACAACACCATGGTTCTTCTTTGTGCATATATTTTCTCCTCTCCATTATTTATTTTGAAGGAAGTGATTAATATTAGTGCTAATGTGAATCTCTATTTCCTTTCAAAACATCTCTTTTCAAAACATTCCTTCAAAGTATTGCTTCCAGTATTAAATATATGTACAGCAAGACAACCAGACATATGTTAAAAAGGTATTTATCACTATCTTGGCTCGGGTCTGATCTCAGGGATTTATTTCAAGCTGAAAATTTTTAGGTGTTAAAAAAAGATGAAGCCAATTAGTAAACATAACAAGCATTTTAAATATGCTTTTGATTTAATCAAGATAGAAATCAGTCATATTGTCACTCAAATTAAAGTAAAATATTAAGTGCTTTAAGAGAATTTTAAAAAGCTACTTTTCTAATTGTATTTCTGAAGCTCAGAAATACTAAGTATTCATATTTGATAAAAGATTTACAAAATGTACCATAGGTCAAGGCTCAAAGTTCCAAAACATGAAGTAACCATTGCAACCTTACTAAAGCTTATATATATATTTATAAAATATAGAATCATAAAATAATAGAAGGGCCCTAAATATGGCAGCACTAACAAAGGACGAGCAAGGAGAGGCTGATAAAATCTCAGGGCCAAACTAGGCTGCCAAAACGAAGGACTAAAATGACTGTCTGTACTTTCAATGCACATACACTGGCATCAGAAGCATATATAGAGGACCTGATGGTGTAAAGCGAAAGATCAAGCATGGCATCATTTTTTAAGGTATTTTATTATACCACTGTAAGATATACAATTACAAAGATATACAATTAAAAGTTCATATTTGGGTTTTGGTCATACAGTGTTTCAGCATCCATCCCTCCACCAGTGCCCATCTCTCACCACCAACATCCCTGGTTCCCTCCCCTCCCCAGCCCGCCTCCATGGCAGGTTCTTTATTTCTTTCCCTTTCTCTCTCTTTCCCTTTTCCTTCCCTTCCAGACTATAGATTACAGAACATACATTAAAGGGTTGTCATGTGTATCTTTTTGCCTCTATTTAATGCTCAGTTCTAGGTTGGCATTTGTACCCTCAACAATTGTTAGCACACTGTTCCATTTTCTGTCTTATCTAGCCTCTGACTCCCACACGTTTGTGATAATTTCCACCTTTGACAAGACCTCCTGATCTATGTTTCACTTGACCTTGGATAGTGGTATCATAATATGTACATATATATTTATGTCATGCAAATAAAGGCAGTCATTCTGTATCTGTCTCTCTCCTTCTGGCTAATTTCGCTCAACATAATCTTCTCCATGTCCATCCATTTATAGGCAAATTTTATAACTTCATTTTTCCTAACAGCTGCATAGTATTCCATTGTGTAGATGTACCAAAGCTTCTTTATCCAGTCATCGATTTTCGGGCACTCCGGTTGTTTCCTGATTCTGGCTATTGTGAATAATGCTGCTATGAACATAAAAGTAGGGATGGTGTTTCTGCTGCATATTTTTGGCTTCCCAGAGTATATTCCCAGGAGTGGTATGGCTGGGTCAAATGGGAGTTCAATTTCTAGTCTTTGGAGGAATGTCCATATTGTTTTCCAGAAAGGCTGTACCAGCTGGCATTCCCACCAACAATGGATGAGTGTCCCCTTTTCCCCACATCCACGCCAGCACTTGTTGTTCTTGCTCTTTTGAATATGTGCCAGTCTCTGTGGTGTAAAATGATATCTCATTGTTGTTTAGATTTGCATCTCTCTGGTGATTAGTGATGATGAGCATTTTTCATATGTTTTTGGCCATTCGAATTTCTTCCTTGTTGAAGTTTCTGTTCATTTCTTCTCCCCATTTTTTGATGGGGTTGTTTGTTTTCTTCTTGTAAAGTTCTACCAGTGCCTGATATATCCTGGATATTAACCCCTTATCAAATGGGTATTGGGTGAATATTTTTTTCCCATTCTGTGGACTGCCTTTGTATCTTAGTCACTGTTTCTTTTGAGGTGCAGAAGCTTTTTAGTTTCATGTAGTCCCATATGTTCATCTTTTCTTCTAGTTGCTTTCTTAGTGATGTTTCACCTTTGAAGATGCCTTTAGCTTCAATGAAGCATGTCATCATTGGTCTGACCAAGATGAGAAGACAAAATCACATCATGCCATTTCTGACATTATAGAACTTTTCCTCTGAACTTGCAACAAGAGAGCGTCAGCGGTGTCGGTTTCCTTGCCAACACAAACCTGGCCATAAGCATTGATTCATCTGAGTGCCTGAAAAAACAGATAGGATAATTACACTTGAAGAGATGTGGCTCACTGACAGCAGCTTCTATCTGTGTTGTCTATGCACCAACATCACATATAAGGAAGAAGAAATTGAGAAGTTCTACATGGAACTGGAGGAGTTCTATAAAGAAGATCACACTGTCTACAAGATCATAGTTGGTGATTTTAATGCCAAGAACATTGGCCAAAGGAAGAACTCCACATGGGGGACCCATGGCCTAGAATGGAATGAACAGAGTGAGAGACTATCTGAGTTCATCATGTCAACCAAGATCATTCATGGTAACTCACAGTTCCAGAAGGATGAATCTAAACGTTTGACATGGGAATCTCCTGGTGGACAGTTCCACAATGAAATTGACCACATCATATTCAATTGACAGTTTTCCCTGACCAATGGTGCTCTAGTCCCAAAATTCCAAACAGGATCGGACCACCATCTCCTTCATGCAAAATACTACTTCATGCAACATGGAGAAAAGGCTGCACAGTTTAAGAAGAGAACTCCCAGAATGAAAACAACTGGGAGCTCTTTGGTACCATTGCAGCAACATGGGAAGATGCCATCATTGAGGACATTGATGAAGTATACAACCAACTGGTTCAGCACCTCCATGATTGTAAGAAGAGCATCGAGAGAGAGAGAGAGAGAAGAGAGAGAAAGCCACAAAAGGACATCTGTCTTAAAAAACTCTCAAGCTCATTCACCAATGTGGCAAGGCACAAGCCTCAGGCAACCATATGCTAACGTTTGAGCTCACAAAGCAGTGCAGGGAAGCAATAAAGGAAGACCTCAAAGAGAGAAGAGCAGAAATACTGGCCGATGCAGCAGAAGCTGGGTAAAGCATTCACAATGCCTGCCTCTCCTACACCAACTATAAGACCAAGATGACTGCCCTCCGATGTCTGAAGGATCTATCACATCTTTCAAAAAGGCAATGGAGATTATCCATGACCTCTACTCAGATCTCTTTGATAGCCACATCCACCTGCCCACAAACCAAATTCCACGGGATGGATATGTCGTTCCCAACGTTCTCCCTTCTGAAATCTGACATGCCATTTCATGAGTAAATAAGCGAATAGCACCTGGCCCAGACAAAGTCAGACCCAAACACCTGAAGAATCTGCCGTCAGTACTCATCAATACCCTGACACAACTCTTCACATGCTACCTTTCTGAATGCAAGGTGTCCTGCCAATAAAAACCAGCAGGACAGTTCTACTGTTCAAGAAAGGAGACATCCACGACATTGGCAACTATCACCCCATCTGCCTGTTGTCTGTCATCTACAAGGTGTTCACTCGAATCATCCTGAACAGGATTGGCAGAACATTAGATGAAGGACAATCATGTGAGCAAGCTGCCTCCGAAAAGAATTCAGATTCAGCATAATCGACCATATCCACACCATGCTCAATGAGGTTTGTAGGGAGTTCAAGATGCCGCTCTGTCTCACGTTCATTGATTTAAATAAGCCTTTGATTCTGTTGAGATTGAAGCAGTCATCAAAGCCCTACCTAAAAAGGGCGTTCTAACCCAATATATCAAGATCCTTCATGATCTGTATTACGTATTCAGCACCAGGATCTCACCATTCTACAAGGAAGTGATCATCGATGTAAAAAAAGGGGTTCAACAGGGTGATACCATTTCATCAAAACTCTTCAGTGCCACCCTCAAGAATGTCATGTGACAATCAGAATGGGAAGGAATGGGAGTGAAGATAGACGTGCAACTACACCACCTTGCTTCACTGATGACATCATTCTAATAACACCAAATATTAGCCAAGCAACACAAATGCTGGCTGACTTTGACAGTGAATGTGGAACCATAGGTCTACAGCTGAATCTCAACAAAACAATGTTCATGACACACAAACCTAGTTTCAGATGCTCCATTCACTCTCAAAGGAACAAATATATCTGAATGCAGCAGTTATGTGTTCCTAGGTTGAGAACTGAGCATAATTAACGACCCTAAAATCTGAGCTGCGCAGGAGGAAGAGAGCAGCATGGAACACCTTCAAGAGCATTCAGAAATAGCTAAAGGACAAAGAACCTCTGACTCCATGCACACCTCTTCGACTCCACCATTCTCCCTGCATTACCATACGCCTCAGAGACCTACGGAGGCAGGATGAGAATGCTGCTTGGGTCTTCCGAAGAGGTATGGAAAGAGCTATGCTTGGAATATCATGCCTCACTCAAGTGAGAGAAGGAATCTGGAGTTCCGACCTCTGTCAAAGATCCAGAGTCAGGGATGCTGTCTTGTCTGCCAAGGTGTCAAAAATCAGATGAGCTGGACATGTAATGCAATTTAGAGACAATTGCTGGACAAGAGCCTTTACCGACTGGATCCCATGGGACATTAAAAGATCACATGGCCATCCACCTACAGACGATCAGACTTCTTCGCCAAACCCTTAACAAATGGTTTGAGGCTCTTGGTATTCCTGGAGCAACCAGATGCCATTGGGCTACACTGGCAAGTGATATGATCAAATGGAAACATTATTGGCACCCACTCAAGCAAATCGACGAATAATGGGATGTCAAGTGATCAAGTGACCAAGTGATAGAATTATCATCATTGCTAGCACTTGGTCATATTTTTGTTCCTTTAAAACCTGTAAGACTGTCTGGGGCCAAAGAGATAGTAGCATTGGTACTCTCTTGTATACGTTAATTTGGGATAGGTCCCGGCATTCTATGTGGTCCCCCTAGTACTGCCGTGGTGATTTCTGAGCCAGGAGTAAGCCCAAGGAATTTTCAGTGATAGCCCTCCCCACCCCACACACAAATGTTATGCTATTGTAATCATGCTCCTAAGAACATGGTAATAATTGTTTTAATGTACAATGACACAAGTCCTCTGTCCATTTTAAATATAAAGTCAGAGAATTTAAATTATTTGCTAACAATGAATGGTCTCACCTCAAGTAAAGTTAAGAATTGACACTTAGACACATGTGCTTTTTCTTAACTGATATTTTTATTTAATTAATTAATTTATTTATTTATTTATTTTGCTTTTGGGGTCATACCCAGCACTGCTCAGGGGTTACTCCTGGCTCTTTGCTCAGGAATTACTCCGGGCGGTGCTCGGGGACTATATGGGATGCCGGGAATGAAATCCAGGTCGGCCGCATGCAAGGTAAATGCCCTACCCGCTGTGCTATGGCTCTGTCCCCTTAACTGATATTTTTTAAGTGCTTTTTCTTAACTGATTTTAGTCAGTAACTCCACCCACAATTGTTTACTGAAACCTCTCACATTCTCGGTGGAGTTTAGGATCCTGGTGATTCAGAAGTTAGCAACAAAGCAAAACCTCTTCCCTCCTCAAATATTTAGAGTTGGCAGCAGAAGTAAACCAACCCTGGCACAAGACCACTGCAGACCCTGAGACATGCTGTAAAGAACAGGAGGAGAGAGGAGTGAGCAGAAAGGTGACTGATGGATTCCAAGCAAAGCTCTTTCATGCCTCACTGGGGCAGTGGCACTCAAACCAGGAGCTGAATGACAAATTATCTGACCAGTTTGGGATCAGCAAATGAGTGCTCAGGTTTGTGAAAGAATGACAGGCAGAGGAGAGATGGTGCATGCAAGACTTTAGTCCAGCATAAGAGACCCAGAGTCACATGGTCCACTGTTCATTGTTTAACTTTCTATACCCTTTTCTTGGATGTGGGGGCTTCTACCACTTCGAGGCTATCTCCAGGATGTGGGCCTCACTCCTTGGATAGCTCAGATGCTATCTGCATCTGACCGCTAAGTATTTTGCTGAGTTGTTGTAAACTAGCATCCAGATCTGCATCCTGGGAACAGAAACCTACTTAGATCACCAGCAGGAGCAAGCACAAGGGACTTGTCACCCCATTGTGGTTTCCAAGAGATTAATGACTTGTATTTCCTGGTGGGTCCTAGGCTGGCTTCCCGTATCCTGCTTGTGCTTGGAAACAAGAAATCTGTTAAGGGGCTGGAGTGATAGTACAAAGGGTAAGATGTTGGATAATCCCCTGTAGATGACGGAAGACCAGGATTCTGAACCTGGAGGTACAGCTATAAAAGGGGCCAAGGGGAGCATCCTGGGGGGTTTGCTGGTGTCTGGGCCTGAGAGCCACCACCAGGGCCACAGGGACAGAAGTCACACGGCCAAGACCAGTACCCGTTGGGGTGGCCTTAAAGAGAAAGAGCCTGAAACAGGACCAGGATCCAGAGAACCAACCTGAAAGAGAAAGGATCTGAAAAATAGAGGACCTGAAGAAGAAGAGAAGAGACTCAGAGACAAAGAAACAGAGACATAGAAATAGAGAAACAGATAAAAAAAACTGAGAGATAGATAGAGATAGATAAAGAGAGAAGAAAGCGACCCTTTAGAGAGAAGCCCTGAATAGAGAGGTCCTAAGAAGAAAGGTTCTTAAAAAGAGAGGTTCTGGGAGGGGACCTAAACAGAGGTGCTGAAAAGAGAGAAGTCCTGAGGAGAGAGAGAGGCTCTAAAGACAGGAGCCTGCTAGAGAATCTGCTGGGAGAGAGAGAAGTCCCTGGAGAGAGGCTCCTGGAGTGAGGTGGAGTGAGAGAAGACAGATTAAAAGAAGAGCTTCAAGAGCCTGTGGTTTTGTTCCTTTATCCATCAGTCAGGAGGAATGGCCATTGGCCCCAGGAACAGGCTGGTGACCTTAATGGTTTCTGAAAGCTATTGGGGACCCCCGATGGTCCTGGCACCTGCTGCTTTGGTTATTCCCTTACCCAAATACTGTTGGGGCTTGGGGTCCTTAAGGGTCCCTTGGGTCGCCGGAGGAGCAGTTTTCCCCCCTTCACGTCCTTTTTTTTTTACATTTTTATTATACCACCGTGAGACATACAATTAAATTACAAAGGTGTTCACAATTGGTTTTTTGGTAATACAGTATTCCAGCACCCATCCCTCCACCAGTGCCCCATTTCCACCACCAATGTACCCCACCCTCCCACCTACCCCCCAGGCTACCTCAACAGCAGGTAGCCCTGTATCTCTCTCTCTCTCTCTCTGTCTCTCTCTTTGTCTTGCTCTGTCTCTGCATCTCTCTCCCTCTTGTTTTATACATTGTGGCTAGCCCTGCAGATATTTAGAGTTTATCACTTAAGTCTCTTTGTGTATATTCAATGGTGAGTTTTAATCTGACATTACCATTTCACACATTGAGTAAAACACTGGTACCTATTTATATCCTATTAATGAATGTAGTCATTCTATATCTGTCCCTTTTCCTTCTGACTAATTTCACTCAGCATGATAGTCTCCATGTCCATCCATTTGCAGGTAAATTTCATAATTTCATCTTTCTGACAGCTGCATAGTATTCCATAGTGTAGATGAACCACAGTTTCTTTAGTCAGTTCTTTGTTCTCGGTCACTTAGGTTGTTTCCAGATTCTAGCTATAGTGAATAGCGCAGAGATGAATAAAGAAGTACAGATAGTGTTTCTGCTATGTGTTTTTCGGTCTCTGGGGTATATTCCCAGGAGTGCTATTGTTGGATCAAATGGGAGCTCAATATCTAGTTTTCGGAGGAATGCCCATATTGTTTTCCAAAAGGGCTGGACCAGTCGTCACTCCCACCAACAGTGGATGAGAGTCCCTTTTTCCCCGCATCCACGCCAACACCGGTTGTTCTTGCTGTTTTGGATGTGTGCCAGTCTCTGTGGTGTGAGGTGGTACCTCATTGTTGTTTTGATTTGCATCTCCCTGATGATTAAAGATGAAGAGATTTTTTCATATGCCTTTTGGCCATTCGAATTTCTTCTTTTTTGGAAGCTTTTGTTCAATTCTTCTCCCCCATTTTTTGATGGGGTTCGCTGTTTTTTTCTTGTGAAGGGCTACCAGTGCCTGATATATCCTGGATATTAACCCCTTATCAGATGGGTATTGGGTGAATATCCTTTCCACTATGTAGATTGTGTTTGAATCTTGGTCACCATTTCTTTTCAGGTGCAGAAGCTTTTCAATTTTATGTAATCACATTTGTTTATCTTTGCTTCCATTTGCTTGGTCAGTGGTGTGTCGTCTTTAAAGATACTTTTCGTTTCGATGTCATAGAGCGTTTCTCCTATGTTTTCTTCGATGTACCTTATAGATTCATGTCTGATGTTGAGATCTATAATCCATTTTTGATCTGACTTTTGTGCATGGCGTTAGAAGGAGGTCTAAGTTCATTTTTGTACACTTAGCTGCCCACTTTTCCCAGCACCATTTGTTGAAGAGGCTTTCTTTGCTCCACTTAATATTTTTTTGCTCCTTTATAGAAGATTAAGTGGTTGTATATTTGAGAGTGTGTTTCAGGATATTCAGTTCTATTCCATAGGTCTATGGGTCTGTCTCTATACCAATACCACACTGTCTTAATGACAACTGCTCTGTAGTAGAGCTTGAGGTTGGGGAAAGTGATACCTCCCATCTTCTTTTTCCCAAGGATTGCTTTAGCTATTCGTGGGGTTTTATTATTCCATACAAATTTCAGGAGTGTTTGTTCAATTTCTTTGAAGAACATCATGGGTATCTTTATAGGGACCACATTGAATCTGTATAAAGCTCTAGGGAGTATTACCATTTTGATAATGTTAATCCTTCCAATCCATGAGCAAGTAATGTGTCTCCGTTTCCCTCAGGTCTTATTTTATTTCCTGAAGCAACGTTTTGTAGTTTTCTTTGTAGAGATCCTTTACATTCTTTGTCAAGCTGATTCTTAGGTATTTGATTTTCTGTGGCGCAATTGTGAATGGGATAGTTTATTTAATGTCCCTTTCTTTTCTCTTTCGCTGTTTGCATATAGGAAGGCCATTGACTTTTGGGTATTGATTTTGTACCCTGTCACTCTACTATAGGAGTGTATTATTTCTAGGAGCCTCTTGGTAGAGAGTTTCGGGTTTTCCAGGTATAATATCATGTCATCTGCAAATAGTGACAACTTGGCTTCTTCCCTTCCTATCTGGATGCCCTTAATGTCTTTTTTTTTCCCTGATTGCTATGGCAAGTACTTCCAATACTATATTGAATAGAAGTGGTGAGAGTGGGCAGCTTTGTCTTTCCCTGATCTTAAGGGGAAGGCTTTCAATTTTTCCCCATTGAGAATGATGCTCGCTGTGGGCTTGTAGTAGATGGTCTGGATTATCTTGAGGAAGGTTCCTTCAATCCCCATTTTACGGAGAGTTTTTATCATGAACGGGTGTTGAATCTTGTCAAATGCCTTCTCTGCATCTATTGATATGATCATATGGGGTTTTTTTGTTTGTTCATATGATGTATTATGTTGATTGATTTGCGGATGTTGAACCATCCTTGCATTCCCAGGATGAATCCACCTTTGTCATGGTGTATAATCTTTTTGATGACTCTTTTGGATTCTATTTGCTAGTATTTTGTTGAAGATTTTAGCATCTGTATTCATCAGGGAGATTGGTCTGTAGTTTTCCTTTTTTGTGACATCTCTGTCTGCTTTGGGTATCAGGGTGATATGTGCCTCGTAAAAGCTATTTGGGAGTGTTTCTGTTTCTTCCATTTGCTGGAAGAGCTTACAAAGAATTAGGAGTAGGTCCTCTTTAAAGATTTTGTAAAATTCACTGGTGAATCCATCTGGATCTGGGTTTTGTGTTTGGGGGACTTTTGATCTTTTGATTACCAATTCTATCTCCTCGATGGAGATAGGTATGTTGAGGTATTCCAAATCTTCCTTTGCAGACTTGGGAGGTTATAGGAATTCAGGAATTTGTCCATTTCTACTAGGTTCTCTTGTTTCGTGGCATACAGGCTCTAATAGTAATCTCTGATGATCTTTTGAATTTCTGTGGTTTCTGTTGTGATGTCCCCGTTTTCATTTCTGATTCTATTTATTTGGGTTCTCTCTTTTCCTTTTCTTACAAGTCTTGCAAGTGGTTTGTCAACCTTGTTTATTTTTTCAAAGAACCAGCTTTGGTTTCATTGATCTACTGGATTATTTTTTGACAATCCATCTCATTGATTTCTGCTCTAAGTTTTATTATTTCTTTCTTTCTGCTTGGGTTGGGCTCCTTTTGTTGATCACTCTCTAAGATCTTAAGTTGTGAAGTCAGACTGTTTATGATGGCCTTTTCTTCTTTTCTGATGAATGCTTGAAGAGCTATGAACTTGCCTCTTAACACTGCTTTCGCTGTATCCCACAAGTTCTGGTAATTCATGTCTTCAGTCTCATTTGTTTCCAGGAATCTTTGGATTTCCTCTTTGATTTCTTTTATGACTTGCTGGTTGTTCAGCAGTGAGCTGTTTAGTTTCCAGGTACTTGGTATTGGTCTCCATTTTTGTGTACAATTAATTTCTATTTTCAGTGCCTCATGGTCTGAAAAAATAGTTGGCATAATTTCTATCTTCTTGATTTTATGGAGGTATGATTTATGGCTCAGCATGTGATCTATTTTGGAGTATGTTCCATGTGAACTGGAGAAGAAAGTGTATTCAGCTTTTTGGGGATGAAATGCCCTGTATATGTCTACCAGCCCTCTTTCTTCCATCTCTCTTCTTTTAGGGCCAGTATTTCCTTGGTAAGTTTCAATCTTGTTGATCTATCCAGGGTTGATAGAGCTGTGTTGAAGTCTCCAACTACAATTGTGTTGCTGTCAATGTCTTCTTTGAAGTCTATTAGTAGTTGTTTTAGGTATTTTGCTGGCCCCTCGCTGGGTGCATATATGTTTAATAGTGTGATTTCTTCCTGATATATGCATGCCTTGACTATTAAGAAGTGACCTTCATTGTCTCTCTGACCTTCTTCAGCCTGAAGTCTATGTTGTCAGATACCAGTATGGCTACCCCAGCCCTTTTGGATGGGTTGTTTGAGTGAAGGATTGTTTTCCAGCCTTTTATTTTGAGCCTGTCTTTGCTCCGATTGTTCAGCTGTGTTTCTTGAAGGCAGCAGAATGTTGCATTCAATTTTTTGATCCATTTTGCCACTCTGTGTCTCTTAACTGGTGCATTTAGACCATTGACATTGAGAGCCGATTATTGTCATGGGATTTTTGTGCCATCTTTCTGTATAGATTGGTTGTTCTTTTGGGTTATGTCTCATCTTATAGTAGATCTTTCAGTCCTTCTTTTAAGATTGGTTTTGATTTTACAAAGTTCCTAAGCTGTTGTTTATCCAAGAAGTTGTATATCTGTCCTTCAAATCTGAGTGAGAGTTTAGCTGGATAAAGAATTCTTGCTGATGCATTCATTTCATTAAGTTTTTTTACTATAACCCACCACTGCCTTCGGGCTTGGAGGGTGTCTTCTGAGAAGTCTGCTGAAAGTCGAATGGTTGCTCCTTTGTATACAATTTCCTTCTTTGATCTTGCTGCCTTAAGAATTATGTCTCTGTCTATGCCATCCGTTACTTTGACTAGGATGTGTCTTGGGGGTCTTTCTATTGGGGTCTCTTCTTGCTGGTACGCGTCGGGCTTCTTGGATCTGGATGCCTTCATCCTTTCACTCAGGGAACTTTTCAGCCAGGTTGTTTTTAATTGTTCTAATTTCCTTGGGGTTACTTTCCTGTCCCTCTGGGACGCTGATAATTCTTATGTTGTTCCGCCTGGCTTCATCCCATTGTTCTCTGTTCCATTGCTGATCCATTTTCAGGTTTTTTCATCTTATGTAGTTCTCTGAGTGCTTTCTGCAGCTCATCTTCAGTCTCACTGATTCTCTCTTCCGCTGCTGTCATCCTACTGTTGAGAGCCCCGATTGTGTTTTTTAATTTCATCTACTGAGTTTCTAAGCGATGATATTTCTATTTGCATGGTTCTCATTTCTGCTCTCATTTCCTCCCGTAGTTTATTGACTGCCCTTTCAACTGCTTCGTTTATGTTCTCCTGTATTTTTACTGGACATCTGCTCCATTTTTTTTTTGAGCTCCTTAAGCATCCTACCAATTTCTTCTCTAAATTCATTATCAGAGAGATCATGAACACCTGCATCCTTTTTTGAGTCTTCAGGGTTGATTCCTTCATCTGTTCTTCGAACTGGGGATCTGCGTTTTTTCCCCATGGTGTTGCGGTGTTCAGGGATAGATTCCTCTATTGTACTGTTTCTTTTTTCTTGAGGGTATTACCTTCCCTTGGTGTTGAATTTCCTAGTATTTGTATTAATAAGCGGCCGCATGAGCGTGCCGCCAGCCGCACACCCCAGGGAGAGTACCTGAGGTGGAGACAGGCTGGTGTGAGAGTTCAAAATGTCCGTTTACTTTCGCTTCCGCTTGGACTTCTGGGGGTTGTAGTTCCACCTTCTGCTGAGGCCTGGGGCTCTACCACGACCCCAGGAGCCTGCCCGGCCAGCCACACACCCCAGGGAGAGTGCTGAATATTCTTTCAATGAAATGTCGTAAGTTCACAGAATTCAGATTTCCACAGCATGAAGCAATTTCAGTGTAGATGCTCCAATTTCATTTTGTGATACTTCAGGCATAAGGATTCTTCTACATCTTGGAACCATATCCTCCCTGGGACACGGCTCATCGCCGGGTCCTCGGGGGCTGCGGCGCGCGCATGGCCGGGCGTTCCTGGACAGCCGTAGTGGCCGCGACCGGGGGGCTCCTTCCCGGGGCCCACGGGCAGTGCAGCCGCCTTCTGCATGGAGGGGTGGCCGGGGGCCGGGCGCCCCTGGCTGCGCCACGGAGAACTTGGCTTTGCCCCCACTTCTTCAGTCTTGACATTTGGTATCCTTGGGTGGGCTTTTCAACTTTAACAGTAAGACACTTGCCTCTCATGTGGCTGACCCAGGTTTGATGCCCTAGGGTCCCGGAGCCAGCCAGGACTGATCTCTTGTAGAGTCAGGACTACACCCCTGACACCTGTCATATGTGGCCCCCAAAACCAAACAAACAATAAAAAAAGAATGAAGCATATGTTAAATGTCTGTTTTGTAACTGTGTCATGCCTCACTCTGAAAATGGATGCTCATCACACTAAAAGCCTGGGGGCAAACTCTTCTCTAAAGTCACACCTCCAAGAGAGGGGCTGGGAGGCCAGAGGAACCAAATGAAGACCAAAACAGTTGGCACAGGAAGAGGAGAAAAAGAGGACTGAATCTCATGACAACATGTCATGAAAACTTGTAGCTAAACCCATGCCCTGTACAGAAGCACCACTCTACCTGTTTAGGATTAAGCACACACCTTGCCTTAATCCCTTGTTTTAATCCCCTCTGTTACCCTACCTGGATTAGTTCCCACCCTTCTACCTGATTGGCTAATACAGAGTTCCCACCCTACTTCCCCCCAGCTTTTGTTAGGTAGAACTTCCTGTTCTACCTAATTTAGAGGAGCTATTCTCCCAAAGTCGTTTGTGGAGATTTCTTTGAGGGTGCTCTACTCGACGCGTTTTCATGAATGCTCTACTCAAGATCCAACCCTCACCAGAGACATCAACATCTCTCACCAGACACATCAAAAAAACTTACTACCCAGTGTAAACTCTGCCATGAAATACTATAAAATAAACTAGTACCAATCATCTCAGAAGGACAAGAACTCACCCAAAAACAAATAAAAAGATATGCTTTACTATGTCAATAGAAAATAAATGTATTTCTCACATGGTAGTCCATCCTAATGTGGCATTAGGATATCCCCATGACTGGTAGGAGACACATGAGATAAGGCTGGGACACAAGAGAGAATGTGCATTTTATCAAATCAAGGAGGGATCTGACTGAGGGACCCAGACCTCCAAGGTAAATACCATACATTTCCAGAATGGATTTTAGTGCTTTCTGGTTGTGGTCTGGGCCATGTTGTGGGTATGAGATAGACGTTTGGTGCCTTGACCTTATAAGTTATGTCTCTTGGGAGCCATAGAGGAATTGGCAATGGTGGGGAGAGGGTATTCTTTGTTCATTTTCCCACCTTGTTAGTCTCCATCTGGATGATACAATCTAGAGCTATAGTCTCAGCAGAAGTCACTTTCTTATTCTAAAAATGATTTTTTGTAATGAGGTGACTATGCTGTGACCTATCAAGTCACCAAGGGTCTACTGACTCTCAATACATAGCCAAAGATATTAAAATAATAAAAATAACAATAATAATATGAAGCATTGAATTTTGCCTGAGACTTTTCCTGTATTAATACTATTTGAGCTGTTAGGTATAGAGTCTATACAAAATTTAAAGTAAGCCTCTTCTTCCTATCACATCAACTTGACTGAGATATAATTGATTTATATCTTTGAGCAATTTTAAGTTATATAAAGTAATGATTTGTTACACATAGATTGTCATGTAATTATTCCTTTCTGTTAGCTAAAACTCCATGCATTTATTTTAATTTTCAAATCTACCAAATGGCCTTATAACTTGTAACACAAATGCGGATACATTTTTTTCAACTTTTTTGTATCCTTTGATAAAAAAAACACACAAAGGAAGGGCACAATTTTGCATTTACTTTTTTTGATCTTTGGAATTTCCAGGCATACAATAAAAGCATTCACTGGTCTCTAAACAATTTACCCTTTAAAATGGATAATTCGGCATACTTGAGTATTTTCACAAAATTGTTTAATTGTCCTCACTCTCAAATATAGTAGGCAGAGTAAGAAGTTTCTATTTTATTCTAAGGGTAGATAGTAGTCACTGGAGATCTTAAGAACTGAATTCATTTATCTATTTCACAGTAATGTTCTATTTTTTTCTTCTCCTCTGAGCTCTACCACCCACTATCAGAGTGAACCAAACGGTGACTAAATCACCTTACTACTCAGATATCAACTGAACTTATTTCTCAGATTCTGCCTCTTAGTCACATTGGGAAAGAATCAGCTGTTGTGTAGATGGTTTCCTTTCACAACTCTGCAACCTTAGCATTGCTGCTGACCCTTTGCCCAATTTAGCAAATCCTGTCACCTAAGATTCTGTACAAATATCCCCTGTCCTAATATGATAAGTTTTGACTAGTCCACTCTATGCTTAGAGATGTCTTTCTATTTTATGTACAGTTTTATTCCAAAATTTTTATAACTTCATGATGAAAACAAGCCAGACCACCCCCCTCACTCCAGGGGGCATCGCCATTTTCTACATTTGGACTTCCCTCTCGTCAGAACTCCACCCAGCAGACCAGCCCATCACAGACCAGATCATCGACACCCACCCTGCAGCAGTTTTTTCCTCAATCCTGCCCAGGTATGCTGGTCCAGAGACTCTCAGACATGGGGCAGAGCTGTTTTTTGCTCTCCCTGTGCACAGCCGTTTATGAGGCAGTCGGGAGGTATGGCAGGTTCTAGCCCTGGCCCACCACCTCGGCAGAGCCTCACAACAAGCGATTCCACCCCCCCTCACTCCACGGGCGCTGCCATTTTCCACATTTGGACTTCCTTCTTGTCAGAACTCCACCCAGCAGACCAGCCCATCACAGCCCGGCTTGCGCGGCCGCTTGCGGCCCCGCAGTTCATCAATAAATGCTTTATTTGGAGGTGTTTAAAAGAGTTTGCCTCCCGCTCGGCAAGCCTGGCAAGCTTCTTGTGTTGTATTTGATATGCCAAATTCCAGTAACAATTATATTAGGTCATTCCCATGACCCTAATATAATGGTTTGAGGCTCTTTATGTTCCTGTAGCAAGCTGATGCCCCTGGCTCTACTGGCATGAGACAGGACATATGGAGATATTACTGGTGCCTGCTCTAGCAAATAGACGATCAACAGGAAGATCCTGATAGTGAGATCGTGATGATGAAATATTGAAAAACATATTAAACAGGCACCTTCAATTACTCTATTAGAAACACTTCTTTCTTTTAAATTAAGTTAATGTTTTTTACAGTGACCTATTTTTCACCTTAGAAAGCACAGAGGATACAATTCCAGTATAGGAAATTATAGAAAATATGTCGATACAAATAGTCTCCCTAACTCAAGGTGGTCTCTCTCCACCGTGCTGAGGATGAGCAAATGGGATTCTGTCTCTTTCTGCCTAATTTTTTACATAATTTTTGGTATGTTACTCATAAACTTCATCTTTCCAGTTTTCTTTTAGTGTTTCTACCAATTAAACATTAATTACCATAACTTAATTTCAGAATATTACCCCTCCTCAAAAAGGAAATATTTTACCCACAAACAATCTCCCCCTTCTTTCTCTCTCAGCCCAGTTCCTGGCAGCCGTGAGTCTATTTCTGTTGAGGAATTTCTTTTTCTGGATATTTCTTATCAATGAAAGCATACAACACTTGGCTTTTTTTTTGGTCTTCTATAACAGTTGATCTCAAATTTTTAAGGTTCACCATGTCATAACACAAATCAGCACTTGATTGCTTTGTATAACTAAATAATATTGAATCTCTGAGTATGCCACATTTAGCTTTTCCATTAGTCAGTAAGTAAGATACTTGACTTATTTCTTCTTTTTGATATTATGAATAAAGCTACTAATAACATTCCTGTTCCTGTTTTGGGGAGTGATTATATGTTTTTACTTTGATTGTACTAACATCTAACAATAGAATCGCTGAATTATATGGAAATTCTATATTTAATGTTTTAGGTACTGTTAAATAAAGTGGATTTTCTAAATTAAGCTTTACATTGTACATTTTTAAAAGTACTATATCAGAGTTTCCAATTCTCCACTTTCACACAAATACTTGTCACGATGTCCATTGCTTGTCTTATTGTCATTCTAGTGGGTGTGAAGTGATGTTTCTGGTGAATGATTAGAATTTTCCTGACTAATGATGTTGAGCATCTTTTTTTTTTTGCTTTTTGGGTTACACCCAGCAATGCTCAGGGGTTACTCCTGGCTCTGCACTCAGGGAATTACTCCTGGCGGTGCTTGGGGGACCATATAGGATGCAGGGGGATCGAACCCGGGCCGGCATAGGCCGGCCGCATGCAAGGCAAACGCCCTACCCACTGGGCTATTGCTCTGGCCTCTGTTGAGCATCTTTTGATGTATTTAAGCTCAGCTGTTATTTTATCAGGTTTAAGCTCTCTAGCTCCAAGTCTGTGAGTTCCTTTATACAGCATTAAAGTGTATGTGTCTTTGCATCTCTAGAAACTAAAATGAATAAGGGAATAAGTTAGCAAACTGAAAAAAGAACACAAAACTTAAGAAACATTAGAAATCTACATAAAAACAATGACAATACTTTAAAAAGAAAGAGAAAAAACAGAAAATATAGCAGTGGTAAAGATTTAGACAAAAGGAGAACAAAGATTGCATAATCTTGAGATAAACTTAATCACGTGACATCCCATTATTCATCAATTTGCTTGAGCAGGCGCCAGTAACATTTCCATTTGACCCTATCATGTGCCAGTGTAGTCCAATGGCATCTGGTTGCTTTAGGAATACGAAGAGCCTCAAACTGTTCCAGTCAGTAACAGCTCTAGTCCAGCAGTCGTCTCCAAATCACATTACATGTCCAGCCCATCTGATTTTCTATGCCTTGGGAAACGAGACAGCATCCCTGACTCTGGAACAGCAATGGAGGTCGGAGCTCCATATTCCTTCTTTCACTTGAGTGAGGCATGATAACACTTGAGATTTTATTAAACATAGGAAATATCGTGTAAGGAATTTATAGGAAGCTGCATTCTACAAGGGAACAGCTGTTGCAAATGTCCTGCACATATATAACATGGATGTTGGATAGAGATATAACCCTAGAAGTGAAAAACATCAAGTCAAGAACCTCTTTGTCAACACTGGCACAGGTATCGTCTGTGCTGGTCATTTGGTTTGTTCACAATGCTTTGATTCTCACAGTCAGTTAAATATAACCTAATAACTGACTTCTATCTAGTCAGCTGAATGCATGAAAGGCCATAAAAGTTCCAAAGTCAACGAAATGGAATGGGTCATTTCCAACAGAAACTTAATGCCAGTGTGGGATTCCATTAATGGTTGCCTTGCCTCCATAATTATGGAAATATAGGATAGAGTCTACGTCTTGAAAAGCCAGCAATAATGCCCAAATAGACTATCTTAATCCACTCCAGCTGTCATAACAAAATACCACAAACTGGCTGATTTAAACAACAAATATTCTTCATCATAAGGAGGCTGCAAAGTCTAAGTTCAAGGTTTTCACTGATCTGGTTCCTGGTTAGAGCCCCCTTCCTGGTTTGTAAATAACCACCTTCTCCCTGTGTCCTCTCATGGTGAGGTCTGAGTGACAGGAAGCAAGCTTTCAAGTATCTGTAATGTAACTAATCTCCTCTTGGGACCTCCATTCTTCATGACCTCATGCAAACCCAATTACCTTTAAGGCCTCATCTCCAATTTCCATCCCTGGGGCAAGGACAACTTCAATGTATTAATTGAGAGGAGGTGACACAGTTCACTCCATAGTTCACACTCACAGAGGATAGGCAATTCTTAAGAAAAATAAACATAACTTATGTTTCTGCCCGAGCAATGAACCCAGCGTGACTTTTAAGTTCGTGAAAATAAATGTGAGGGAGTTAATCAGGGGCATAATGTGATAAAACTTAAAATTTTAATATATTTAAATGGATGGAGCCAGAGAGATAGCACAGCCGGTAGGACGTTTGCCTTTCACGTGACCGACCTGGGTTCAAGATGCGGCATCCAATATGGTCCCCTGAGTACTGCCAGGAGTAATTCCTGAGCAAAGAGCCAGGAGTGACACTTGAGCATTGCAGGGTGTGACCCAAAAGAATATGTGTGTGTGTGGGGGGGTGATATATTTAAGTGATATATGTGGATGTGGGTGTGGGTGTGTATGGGGGTGTATATAAATGGATTAGAGGACAAAAGAATAGCAGCAGAGAAATAGCTGATAGAAAAGTTACAGGTAGTCAGACAGATTAATGGTGGTAAAATTAAATGTGTACTAAGAGAATTTGCAAATAATGTGAATATTTTCACATTATTTTGCAAATCTTACATGTGAATATGAGTAGCACAAATAAAAGAGAAATTCAGTTACTCTTTACAGTATATAGCACTTAACTAGCTCACAATTTATGATAAAGTTTATTTTGAAAAGAATCAAGCATATTCGGGGTTCAGTAAAGGTTTCTTGCGTTCTCCTCTTCCGCTACCTCTGCCATCATCATTGTCTCTCTCTTGAGGCTAAACTCATCAATGACAGTTTCTTTATTTCATTGTCTCATCACTGTGTGTGTGAAAAGAGTCAGAGAGAGTTACTAATCACAAAACAGGATTCACCATATATTTTATTTTTTTTTTTTTTTTTTTTTTTGTCACACCCGGCGATGCTCAGGGGTTACTCCTGGCTCTGCACTCAGGAATTACTCCTGGCGGTGCTCGGGGACCATATGGGATGCCCGGGGATCGAACCCAGGCCGGCACTGGGCCAGCCGGCGTGCAGCAAGCGCCCTACCCGCTGGGCTATCGCTCCAGCCCCAACACCTATATATTTTATACAGGGCTGCTTCACAAATTCAATTTCTGTTTCTCTCTCCCAGCACCGTGGCTAACAATGAATGATGCACAGTGAGCAGTGAGGGAACTCAATGGGGAAGAAAAAAGTCATGTGATACTGTCTCACTGTGTTCCTGAAGCAACTCTCTTGCTTATAATTATTCTTGACAACCAGGAATTTGTGGAAAAGAAGATGCTTGGATTATGTTGTTTCCAATGAGTGTGATCACATAAGTGCATGGAGTTTTATTTCCCTTCTCTTTATAACAACAATCAATACTTATTTAAGAGGATAGTCAGTATTTCCTATAAATACTGTTCAGTAGAATTCTCACTGCCTAATAACCTCCTATTGCAACGAGGTCAAATACTATATTACTGCTTTCGTGATAGACTATCCAGTTAGGGGGAACAAAACCCTAGTTGTGGAATTTTGACATCAAACACTAACAAGAGAAATATTTCTTTTTTTCAAAAAAATTTTATTATACCACCGTGAGATATACAATTACAAAAGATGTTCATGTTTGGATTTCAGTCATATGTTCCAGCACCCATCCCTCCACCAGTGCATACTTCCCACCTCCGATGTTCCCACATTCCTTCCCCACTCCCTCTCCCCCAGCCTGCCTCTATGGCAGGTAGCCTTACCTTTCTTTCTCTCTCTCTCTCTTTCATTCTCTCTCTCTGTATCTCTCATTAAGATAAATATTTCTTGCACAAAATATTGGTTTGGTACCTTGCTGGAAAAAACAGAAATCATTTGGAAGAGTTTTTTAGAATTCTCTTAAATAATATAAAATAAATTTTTTCACAGCATGCTTATTAGTAAAAAATATATTTTATGTATAAATAGTGCCCATTTTGTACAGAAAGGGGAAGGAAAAAGAGTGTTCCCCAATTTCCCAGTTTCCTTCAGCACTGTTTCTCTCAAGCCCACATCATCATCCAGAGCATCTCCTGTGCTTATATAACCAGATACCAAA
>JAJIBD010000883.1:0-41079 GCA_021461705.1 Cryptotis parvus
CAATCACTTTGTACCAAGTAACCATTTCCCACCAATCAGATCATTCTTAATACTTCTTTCTATATTTGGTGCGGCTAGATACACGCGTGGGATCATGGGTCAGCAACGGCTATGCGTACGTGCAGGAATGCAATCCAGGCAATTCAGGCCAGATAGTAGATTCTGGGCGGGGTCTTATAACCTCTAACAGGAATTTGTTCTGGGCCTTTTGTAGATAACAAAAAGGTTACTTCAAGATGAAAAGGACACTCAGGCCCTAAATTGGTAACTTTCCATGAGTAGGCCTGCCCTGGTTGGGAAGAGGGTTTCTGCCTTCTTTCATTAGAAGTACCATGAACCTGGGCCTCATATCTCTTAACCTCTCCATAACTCACTATAAACCTACAAAGTCATTTTAACTGTAGTTCCTAACCACACAGCAATGCACAAGAAACAACTCCAAATTGCAAAGGTCAAAATGGTAAAGTAATGCAGAAAATCACCAGGCTTAGTGAGTGAGAACACTAGCCCAGATGACTCAACCAGTAAAAATAAGCTATAAAACCTTTCTGATAAGGGAAATTAGAATGGAACTGATAAGGATGAGAAAGGAACTCAAATAAACAATGGAGCACACTGCCAATAAAAAGGAAGATGATATGAGAGCAGAAACAAGAAAAATATAAATGAAAATACAAGCAAAACTGACAGATCTGAAAAACCTGGTAACTGAAGTGAAAAACTCACTGGAAGGCCTCAAGCAGCAGAATAACAGCAGCTGAGACAGAGTCAGTGAGCTCTAAAATGAAGTGAAAAAATATTCGACAACAGCAGAAATAGAACAGGGTCTCAAAATAAACCAATAAATGACAAGAGAGAACATTTGGATGAATTAAAAAGACAACATAAGTATCAATGGGATACCAGAGGAGCAGAAAGAAAACACTGATCAATAAACAGATTTCAAAGCCATCATTTCTAAAAAGTTCCCAAAGCTAGAGTGCTAGTACCCCAGATCCAGGTAGCCCAAAGTTTACCAGCTTAGAAATTAAAAAAAACCACTTTGAGACATATCCTAATCAAAATGACAAAAAACAAAGATAGAGATACAATATGGAAAGCCACAAGACTAAAGAAAGAAATTACTTAAAAAGAAACATCCTTGAGATTTACAGAAAACTTATCAGATGAAAACCTGCAGGGCTGAAGACAGGCGTAGGATAGAGTGAAATAATTTAGCAAATAAATGCCTTGCAAATAATATTTACACAGATTCTGATTCAGCTTTGAAGGAATACACAAATTCACAGATGAATAACTGGGGTCAGAGCGATGTACAGTGAGTAGGACATTAGTCTTGCACAAGGTCCACGGGGTCCAATCCCTGGCATCCCATATGGTCCCATGAGACCACCAAGAATAATTCCTGAGTGCAGAACCAGGAGTAATCCCTGAGCATAAGCATTGCCAGTATGACTAAGAAAAAAACACCTCACAATCAGGAAGTTCATAGACTCAAACCTATTGCAGCAAGGACTAAATGGGCTAATTAAAAATAAGACAAGCCCCACAAACACACCAAACTCCTGCAGAAACATGATACAAACCCCAATCACAGTAATCTCTCGATATCAATAGCTAAAGGCAGCAATTAAGAGAAACATAGTGGCGGGACAGATTAAAAAAATTGAACCCAGAATTCTGCTGCCTAGGAGAGGCATTTGACATTCAGAGCAAACATAGACTCAAATGGCTGGAAAACTATCTTCAAACAAACAGCCCCCTTATAAAATCCAGTGTGGTCATACTAGTATTTGACAACATCGACTTCAGACTTAAGAAGGTTAAAAGTGACAGTGAAGGTCATTTCTTATGATCAAGGAATCTGAACATCCAGAAAAACTCACATTCCTAAAGGTATAAGCACCAAATGAGGGACCAGCAAAATATTTAAAACAACTGCTAAGAGTCTTGAAGAAAGACATTGATAGCACCACAATAGTACTTAGAGATATCAACACTACTTCATTACCTCTTGATAGGTCAACTAGATTAAAAGCTCAGCAAAATGCATGAGTACTGTTGTAGGCAGGCAGACAGGGGGCGCCACATGGCAATAAATTCCTGAAGAAGAGCTCCAGAGCCACACCTGATTGAAAGCCCGAAACCAAACTTGATAAGACCATATCAACAATAGACCCTGGAGGAAGGAAAGGCCAAAAGGAATGTGTAAATCTCCTGAGGGGGATGAATCAGCCTTCCTGCCCAGGACCCAGCTCAAGGAAGACCCTAGGACATTCCAGTCAAAGAAGACCCCTCCCAAAGTCTACTCCCTTGGCAACGGGCCCTAGCAACCGAGGTTGAAGCCCCATATGGGAGTAACTTGGGAAAAATCTATAAAAGCCGTCCTAACCAAAGGACAGTGCGCACATGCTGCCTGGGTACACATGTTGCCTGCGGCGCACATGTGCCTGAGCACGTGTGTTGCCCACATCTCCCCTCTTGAGATGTGTACTCTCTCTTTTACTCGTGCTCTCCGCCTTTGGAGCAGCCCGCGTTCTCCCTTGAGCGCGTTACTCTTTCCTTTCTTTCTCTCCCTCCCCCTCACCAAAAACCTCCTTAATAAAACCTATTTTACTTCACTGCTCGTCGACTCCTGAAAATTCTTTTCTGCGAGGAAGACAAGAACCTTGAGGCAGACCTGGGTAAGGCCTAGGACTGACTTTCCTTTCCTGCAAAGAGCAATTCCTCGCTCCAGCCTGAGTCCGTGGCTCCCCGAGAAACCTCGGGTGGTGGGGATTAACTCCCGTGCCTAGAGATCAAGCGGACATCAGGCGTGGCTTGACGGCCACCTCGTGGGGCTGGTGGGGCTCAGGCCCACGCTGCAGGGGGCTCATCGCAGACTTTATCAGTCCTTAGCCTGCCCAGCGGGTCCCGGGTGGCAGAGGCGGCTGGGGAGAAAGCGACCATCTCTCTCTCCTTCCTGCCTCACATAAGTCCACCTGCAACATTTTGGTGACCGCGGCAGGATGGTGCAGTGAAGTCCCCCAGAAGAAGGTAATCCGTGAAAAATCTGCAGAAAAGGTATGTTCCCTTGGAAATCTCTAGGGGGGATGGGGAAGGAATGTGATAACCTCTGTGTGAGTGAGTGTGTGTATGAGCACCCTGATAGGTCCTCCTATCATGCGTGAGTCTGTGGCTCCACGACCGGCACCATTAAGGTCCCACAAAGGTTACGGAGCCCGAGTGGGCTGTCTGCTACGAAGAACATATGGTCTATGGTGGCGCTGACATAGAGGTCGGCCGCAAGTCACAACTGCTGAGTCCACTACGGCTAAGTTCTTCACAGGTAGACAAGCAACTGAATGGTCTCTGTAAAGAGGCACCCCTCCTTTGTCTGTCTCGCGTCACCTATCACTGTGGGAGGGTGGGAGGAAACCCACTAGTGAAAGATTCTAGAAAACCAAATTACAGCTAGCAGTCCCCTTTCTCTCTCCTCGTCCCAAAATAACATAGGGAAGAAAACCGGCTAGGATTAAAGAAACACCAGGAGGTCAATTAGAACGTAAAGGAGGCCTCTAGCAGCTTTAGCCCCAGGCAAAGAAAAAAAAAAAAAAAGGCAGCAAGGGCAGAACCCAGTGGAAGGCCCAGTAAACTAAGCCAAAGCAGCAAGGTAAAACCCAGTGGAACGCCCAGTAAGCTAAGCCAAAGCAGCAAGGCAAAACCCAGTGGAAGGCCCAGTAAACTAAGCCAAAGCAGCAAGGCAAAACCCAGTGAGGGACCCAGTAAATGTCACCAAGGCAAAACTAAGCCAAAGCAGCAAGGCAGAACCCAGTGAGGGACCCAGTAAATGTCGCCAAGGCAGAAAGGCAGAAATTAAAATTTATTAAAAGTCCAGTGAATGTCAGCAAGGCAGAACCTAGAACCCAATAAAAGCCCAGTGAATGTCAAAAGGCAGAACCTAGAACCTAATGAAAGTCCAGCAAATGACAGAAAGGCAGAAAATTAAAACCTAATGAAAGATGCAGCAATGTCAGCAAGGTTGAAGAAGGCAGCAACCAACTAAGGCAGAACTTTTTCCTCTATCTCTTGGAAACCCACGACAGGCTGGTCCGGCTCCACACGCGAGGTCGTGGTCGTGGTGGATGCCGGGAAGGCCCCAGGGACGCTTAGGGGTAACTCAGAGGTCACTTATGGAGACGTCCATGGTCAAAGTGGACCCCTGACTTCTCCTCGGGGCTGGGGCTGCAACCCCTCTCGCGAGTGTTTCTCCTCGGGGCTGGGGCTGCAGCCCCTCCCGCGAGTGTTTCTCCTCGGGGCTGGGGCTGTGACCCCTCCTGCGAAGTGTTTCTCCTCGGGGCTGGGGCTGCGACCCCTCCCGCGAGTGTCTCTCCTTGGGGCTGGGGCTGCGCACCCTCCCGCGAGTGTTTCTCCTCGGGGCTGGGGCTGTGCGACGCTGCGACCCTCCGCGAGTGTTTCTCCTCGGGGCTGGGGCTGCAACCCCTCCCGCGAGTGTTTCTCCTCGGGGCTGGGGCTGCGACCCCTCCCGCGAGTGTCTCTCCTCGGGGCTGCGGCGCTGCGACCCCTCCCGCGAGTGTTTCTCCTCGGGGCTGGGGCTGCAACCCCTCCCGCGAGTGTTTCTCCTCGGGGCTGGGGCTGTGACCCCTCCTGCGAGTGTTTCTCCTCGGGGCTGGGGCTGCGGCCCCTCCCGCGAGTGTCTCTCCTTGGGGCTGGGGCTGCGACCCCTCCCGCGAGTGTTTCTCCTCGGGGCTGGGGCTGTGCGACGCTGCGACCCTCCCGCGAGTGTTTCTCCTCGGGGCTGGGGCTGCAACCCCTCCCGCGAGTGTTTCTCCTCGGGGCTGGGGCTGCGACCCCTCCCGCGGAGTGTCTCTCCTCGGGGCTGCGGCGCTGCGACCCCTCCCGCGAGTGTTTCTCCTCGGGGCTGGGGCTGCAACCCCTCCCGCGAGTGTTTCTCCTCGGGGCTGGGGCTGCAACGCTGCGACCCCTCCCGCGAGTGTTTCTCCTCGGGGCTGGGTCTGCAACCCCCTCCGCGAGCGGTTTCTGCATTAAGAGTTTTGCCAAGGAACCATCCTGTTTTAGTTCTTTCCTTCTTTCATAGGTTGCTGCCAGAATACTTAAAATATGGGAAATTCTGCCTCTATACCCAAGGAGTCCCCCTTGGCTTGCCTGTTGAAACACTGAAAGAACCTACAACTAGAATGTCTAAGCAAGGCACAGCTCAAAGACCTTTGTAACAAATCGTGGCCTAACTATAAACTAGAACACGGGGAAAATGGCCAGTAAATGGTAGCTTGCAATACAACACCATCTTGCAGCTAGATCGCTTCTGCAAGAGGCAAAGGAAATGGGATGAAACCCCCTACATTCAAGCCTTCATGGCAATGTATCAAGCCTTAAAGGAAAGGGAGGCCGCATCTTCTATCGCGGATGCTACAGGGGAAAAAGAACTAGAACCAGATCCCATAGACAACATTCTAATGATGTTTCCTCCACACGGAGGTCCGTTTGGACCCTGGAGGGCCTCAGTCCCTTTGGAGGGGCTGCTGGCACCGGCTCAGGCCTCGCTACCGCCGCTGCCGCTGCCGCTGGCTCAGGCTCAGCCGCTGCCACCGCTGCAGCCTCTGTACCCTACTGTGCCTCCGGTGTTGACTCCCTCCCTGCCGCTGGCTCCCTAGAGTCCGTAAAGACTCAAGAAGTCTGGGCTGGTACCGGTCACGCCTCCCTGCCAAAACTATCCCGGCAATCCGAGGCTCTTCTAGCCCAAGGTCTCCAAGCTCTAGGACCCCCAAAAATCGCAGGGGTACCAAAAGCGCAGCTCCTCCCCAGAAGAGACCAGTGCAGAGGAGAGTAGTAGCAGAAGAGCTCGCACAAACCGCAGGGGAAGTAAGGGGCACAGCCTCTCCTCAGAAGACCAGGCTGGTCCAAAAAAAAAAAAAGTTATTAGCAAAGAAGCTCACAAACATCATAGGAAAATTAAAGAGCACAGTTCCTCCTCAGAAAACGAGGCTGGCGCAGGAGATAGATAACTGCAGAAAAATCTGCTGCCACTCCAAAAGAAACTTTAAAACGTCTCCCTCCCTCGAAAACTAGTCTAGCAGGGGCGTACTCGAAGTAAAGTCTCTTACCACCCAAAACCAGAAAAAATTCTTCCTCTAAGAGAAGTGCCAAAGGGGAGGGAGGAATAGTAAAGGTTCACGTACCTTTCACCATGGGCGACCTACACTGATGTAAGCAGCAGCTAGAAAGGTTTTGGGAAGATCCCTCAAAGTTTACAGAGGAATTTCAAACTCTAACTTTTAACTTTGAGTTCACCTGAAATAATGCACAAATAGTTCTGTCCAATTGCTGCACCCCAGAGGAAAAAACACAGATTATAGCAGCTGCGCAGGTTCATGCAGACGAGCTCCATGCAACTAATAGAGACCTCTCCGTGGGTTTCACGGCAGTTCCCCTAACAAACCCTGGGTGAAATTACCAAACTGAAGAGGGAAGAAAAATGCGGGATTACATGATTAACTGTCTAATAGCGGGGATGAAAAGTGTGTTACTAAGGCGGTAAATTATGATAAGCAAAAGGTACTTGCAGGGAAGCCCACTGCCCACTGTGGTCTAATGCAGCTCAGGCATCTATCTATCTTTCCCCAAGGTCCAGCCGAGCAGGGTGTGCTTAAAGCTGAGCTTCTTGTCATTCCAGACCTGCTGGATCCACCCAGGAGTTTCCCTAGGGAAGTGGCTGGGAAAGAAGCTGGCAGAGTGAAGGTCCAAGCGCCCTTCTCAATAAGCTTCAGTGACGCAAGCAGCTAGGGACATTTTGGGGAGATCCTTCAAGTTTATAAAGAAAGTTCAATTTCTAACCTTTGCTTTAAGTTCACCTAAGATGGCTAATAATTTTGTCCAATTGTTGCATGCAAAAAGCAAAAACACACCAGGACCTGCGCAGATAAGCACTGGCTGGTGACCTTAATTACCCGGTAGGCTTAACAGCAGTTTATTCCTTAACAGGTCTAGTACAGAATTATCAAATCAAAGGAGGCACAAATGTAGTAATTAATTTCAAAAGGGTATTAATGCAGTAATTCAATTTACAGGTTTTTACAGCCTAACCTGTCCTCACTAACATCTATCTCCAAAAACTGTACATCGTAACTAATTTTAACTTTCTTTACTATGCCTCCCTTTACTATGCCTCTAGTTAGCAAAGGCCATTAAGGTGCATTCAGGACTTAAAACTAGGAATTAAAAACTAGAAAAGCTAAACTCAAAACTAAAAAAGCTAGAAACAGTAGCATTAAGTTTACAACTTAATTCGGCCATAATCTAGGTGGCCGTTTTTTTTCAACAAAAGCTCTTAACCCATGCTTCATGTAAAAGACAGGCAGGGGACAGAGGCTGGTGCAGGCTGAAAAATGCAGGGGCGAGGTCCCAATCGCCGAGCAGGAGCAGGGCTATTTGCCCTGGGGACTGCCCTTCCTTTCTCAGTCTATCAGTTTCCTCTACCCTTCCCAAAGGGTCAAATCATAACTAAAGATCAATCGATCAACTGTATATGTGTATGTGTGCACGTGCGTGTGTGGTGGCCACCAATTGTTTGCAGTTGTCTTGTCTGTGTAAAACATTAAAGTGTTAAATAAACCAAGTTAAAATCAAAAGCAAATTGTTAAGCCAGGGATAGGCCATGTGTTCTAAACTAAGTGTTAAGCAGAAGAAAAAATCAACGTGCTCAATCTAAATCTTATGGTAAGGGGTTAAAATATATAATTGTAAAACCTTTTTTAAGGGTTCCTAATGCCTGAAATTCTCTCAGCTGCAAAACTTGTGCTGTTAAAAAGGGCAAAAGCTAGAGTCAAAATCAGGAAAAAAAATAAGAACTTTGTAAAATTGTGCAGTTTTACCTTATAAGCCTTAGTCAAATTCTAATAAAAATTAGGCTATTTTCAAAATTAACTAAGGTACAGAAACTGTTGTAATTAAGTCAAGAAAATCTTGTGTTTCACAAAAGTTGGTTCAAATGCCGTATGTTAATATGTCTACATATTTGTTTTATTTCTGTAATGGGGTTATCTCAAGATCTCAGTCTGATAAATCTGAAGCCACAGCATTATGCCTTAAAGGCTTTTCAGGTGAAATTCCAGAGCAGCCTCAGGGCTGGAAAAAGTCAGCCACATTCAAGGAGCCAGAAATGTTTCTTTCAATTTATGGCTTCTAAACATAAAAAATTAAAATATGCAAAGTAAATGACAGCAATCAGTTTTTTTTTTCAGGCATTGTTTCTAATCTGCTCAGTATGTGCTATTGAAATAGCTTTAATATATGTAAGCTTTGTCATCAAATATCAACCTAGTCTTAAATTAAAAGCTTTTATTCATAAGTGTAAAATCACTGTTTCTTGGTAGTAATATTTTAAGTATTTTTACTTTGCATTGTTTATGTTCTCCTAAAATATGGAATTAATGCTTTAAAGTAGCTTGTCATGCTAAATAAAAATAATTAGCAAAGTGTTTCCAAACTTCTTGAAAAAATCAGCCTGTACTAAGCTCTGTAAAATAAGAAAGTTAATAACTTTAGGGTGTAACTATAAGAGTCTAAATAATGCATTTTAAGTAACAGAAAGATAATGGATGAAAATGTCTGTGGGGGAAAAAGGAAGGAATTCTGCTAAAGTAAAGCTTATTTTTTGCAGGAAAGCTACAAGACAGGATGAATGTAAAGAAATGTGTAGAAGGTCAAAGAATGTTAAGTAAACTATGAAACTCTTTTCTAAAGTATCTCATTGGTAAGATCTATGGAAAAAATATTAAACAGATGGTATGAACTCCTGTTACAGTGCTCCTAAAAACTGGTAATTAGGGTTTTGTTTAACATGGAGTTAAATAAGTTACACAGGATACTGTTAAACTGTCTGCTCTATTTCAACAGAACTTTATGCTTCTTTTAAGCAGTTCCAACAGCAAATTGGTGTATTGCACTTCATTGTAAGTAAAGTGTAATATATGCTTTTCTCTCTTTACACCTTCAGTACGTCTTTTAATGTTTCATGGCACTGTGTTGGTTTGCATAAACTCAAACAAAATATTTCCTCTCTGTAATAGGGCCTAGCCCTCATGCAGACAGGAAAGCCAGTATGGGACCCCAAGGCCCTCTTCCAGGGAAAACAGAAGTCAAAGGGATTGGTCTAAATAACAGAAGCATGTAGTTATCACAGGTACAGCTGCAAGTACCCTACAAACCTCAGGGAGACCCTAGAGGCAGGCCGGCTAAAGGAAGAACCAAAGATCATCTCTGCTGTGAGGAACGAGAAATCTGCCAATCTGTGGTGACTGACAACTGCCTGGGCCATGCAACAAGGATGACTGCTGCAGTAGGGAACGGCTTCAGCCCCAAAGAGGGATGTTGTCACGCTCTGCTCAACACAGTGGAAGAGGCCCGAGGTCACCTGTAGCTCATCATGGAACCTGATCTTCATGGCCAAGCCTGGGGTAGCCCTGACGTGACAGGTACAAACATTAAAATACCATGATTGGTGTTTGCCTGCTCTGTCTTAGCCAACTCCCAGAACTTCTTAGTAGTAACAGGGTACCCTGAGTGAAGAGTTCTCCAGTTTTGCTGTGTTTATGCAAAAAAACAAGTCAGGTTTATAAAGTCATTTGGCAAATTTAAAGCGAAGGTGAAGAGAAAACCATATTTCTGTAACTTTTGTAAAAATCAAATTCTAGCTACAAAAGGCAATTAAATAAATGTATGTATCCAAATAGGCTTAATTTAAAGGGTACCCCTTGGATAATCCAGATAGAACTTGCTTTACTAACTGTAGGTAATCAGCCTAGTCTAAAAGAGAACTCAAGTTATACATGTCATCGGTCCAACCAGGAACATCAGCTAAAAGGCAAATGTACTCTAATAGGCCAAGGGTCTTCAAGTTAGCATCCAAATTGGTTAAGTGTTCGTTCTCGGTTCATAAAAACTGTAGTAAAAAACAACTGTCCATAAAAAGGAACTAAACAGGGCTGTTAAAAGTAACTCAACTGTGCTTCATGTGCCATAAATTAATCTTAAAAATTAGCAACTTAACTTCATGTAAATGCTCATGTTCAGGGTATAGTTACCTAAACCTTCAGTGAAAGGGCTAAGTTTTTTCTATGTTGTACAAAAAGTCAAAAAAGGTGTCTGGTTTTCCATCAGCAGCAAACCACTCTGCTCTCACTAGGGCAAAAAAGGGACCTTTGCACTCCTTCAGGGTCTAATCATTTCAAAGTAATGTTTCTTAGCCTAATTAATCTGGTCTTTGTCTTGCAGATGAAAAACTTCAGGAATCTAACCTTCATTCATTGCCTGGGCCCCATTTAAAATAAGGTAGTAAGGAGATTTCACCCCTTGTAGGCAGGGTCTACAAGCCCCTCTTGTCAGCAGGAAGCAAATACAGAAGACGGACCTTCAACCACTTTCCCCTTAAAGATTTAAGGGGTGAAATCTCTAGGGGGATTGTTGTAGGCAGGCAGACAGGTGGGGCGCCACATGGCAATAAATTCCTGAAGAAGAGCTCCAGAGCCACACCTGATTGAAAGCCCGAAACCAAACTTGATAAGACCATATCAACAATAGACCCTGGAGGAAGGAAAGGCCAAAAGGAATGTGTAAATCTCCTGAGGGGGATGAATCAGCCTTCCTGCCCAGGACCCAGCTCAAGGAAGACCCTAGGACATTCCAGTCAAAGAAGACCCCCTCCCAAAGTCTACTCCCTTGGCAACGGGGCCCTAGCAACCGAGGTTGAAGCCCCATATGGGAGTAACTTGGGGAAAAATCTATAAAAGCCGTCCTAACCAAAGGACAGTGCGCACATGCTGCCTGGGTACACATGTTGCCTGCGGCGCAGTGTGCCTGAGCACGTGTGTTGCCCACATCTCCCCTCTTGAGATGTGTACTCTCTCTTTTACTCGTGCTCTCCACCTTTGGAGCAGCCCGCGTTCTCCCTTGAGCGCGTTACTCTTTCCTTTCTTTCTCTCCCTTCCCCTCACCAAAAACCTCCTTAATAAAACCTATTTTACTTCACTGCTCGGTCGACTCCTGAAAATTCTTTTTCTGCGAGGAAGACAAGAACCTTGAGGCAGACCTGGGTAAGGCCTAGGACTGACTTTCCTTTCCTGCAAAGAGCAATTCCTCGCTCCAGCCTGAGTCCGTGGCTCCCGAGAAACCTCGGGTGGTGGGGATTAACTCCCGTGCCTAGAGATCAAGCGGACATCAGGCGTGGCTTGACGGCCACCTCGTGGGGCTGGTGGGGCTCAGGCCCACGCCGTGCAGGGGCTCATCGCAGACTTTATCAGTCCTTAGCCTGCTCAGCGGGTCCCGGGTGGCAGAGGCGGCTGGGGAGAAAGCGACCATCTCTCTCTCCTTCCTGCCTCACATAAGTCACCCGTGGGGTCCACCTGCAACAATGCCTGTGCAGGTTTGATCCCCCGGCATCCCATATGGTCCCCCCGAGCACCGTCAGGGGTAATTCCTGAGTGCAGAGCCAGGAGTAACACCTGAGCACTGCTAGGTGTGACCCAAAAAGCAAAAAAAAAAAAAAAAAAAAAAAACTGATTGACTAAGCTGGCAAGAAACTTCTTTCAGCTGTAAGAACACACAGTGAGTGAAAGCAAAGGAAATTAAAAAGGCTTTTCATGCAAATGAAATGGAATGATTTTACTTACACAGACAAAACAAGAGAAAACAAATTTTAAAACAAAAATAGTAATAAAAGACAGAGATGGTCATTGTGTGATAAGGGGGCAAGTCTAACAAAAAACCATACCATTTTCACATATTTAAATATGTTGCTTAAATAGAGGAAGCAAATATAAATCCAATATAACTAAAGGGAGAAATAAATAGCAATATAAAAGTAGGAGAGGACTTTAATATACCACTTTGACCAAAAGCTAAAATATCTAGACAGAAAATCAATGAAGATCTGCTATCCTTAAACAAGCACTCCCAGAAACAGAACAAAAATAAAAACCTTCACATTCCTCTGAAGCACACATTCTCCAGAATTAATCCTAAATTAAGTCATAAATCTTTAAAATGTTATATATATAGGAGTAAATAGATATATAGCTGTTAATGTATATAACAGCTGTATAATGTATATTAACAGCTGTATATCTCTTTAGTCCTATATTAATATATATTAACAGCTGTATATTTCTGCACAAGAACCAGGTTTGAGCCTCATCACTACATATGTACCCTGGACACTTCCAGGACTGATATTTAAGTGCAGAGCCTAGAGTAAGCTCTCAACAAAGCAAGGCATGCCCCACTTCAAAAAAAAAAAAAAAAACCAAGAAATTTGTAAAAATATTGAAACAACAAGAATCTTTTCCTATTACAATTGTGTAAAACTATGAATCAATTAGAAGAAAATTGGAGAATTTACAAATATATATAAACGACATACTATGCCACTGACCCGGCACGGCAGAGCCTGGTAATATCAGTGACCCATCCGGCAGCAGTCTTTTTCAAGACCAGCCCAGGTATGCCAATCCAGAGACTCACACACATGGGGCAGAGCTGCTACTTGCCTCTCCTGTGCCCAGCTGATCACGAGACATCCAGGAAGGATGGCAGGTTCTAGCCCTGGCCCACCACCCCAGCAGAGCCTTGCAAGAAACCAGAGCAACCCCCACACCATGAGGGGCCACCATTTTCTACATCCGGACTCCCCTCTCCTCAGAGCTCCACCCAGCAGAAGAGCTGATCACAGCCCAGCACAGCAGAACCTTGCAAGCTACCCATGTTGTATTTGACATGCCAAATAACAGTAACAATTATAGACCTCATTCCCATGACCCGAAGAAATGGTTTGAGGCTCTTTATGTTCCTAGAGTGGGATGATGCCCTTGGGCTATCTCGCATTTGACAGGATGTAGTGAGATGTTACTGGTGCCTGCTCGAGCAAATCAATGATATACGGGAAGACAGTGATAAAATGATACAGTGATGCCACTGAGCATATTATTTCATCAAAGTAGATCAAAGAAGAAATCAGAAAATAATCTAGAGGCAAATAAATATACAAATGTAACCTACAAAAACCCTTGAAAACAGCATCAAAAAATCTATACTTGAAATAATGAAGCAATAAACAGCTTTATTAGAAAAGAAAATATAGCTCAAACAAACAAGTTAACTTTGATCTTAAAGAACAATAAAAATGAAAACTGCCCCCACAGGTGTGTGTGTGACCCCTGCGTCTCCGCGAGACCCAAGATGCCCCAGGGAAGAGTGGAAACTCCATCAACGGGAACCAAGGCAAACTGCCCTGGTTTCACCGCTGGACCCTTTGGGCCCTGCGCTCCCGGGACCAGAGGCAATCTCCCCACAGGGTGTGTGTGTGTGACCCCTGCGTCTCTGTGGACCCAAGTTGCACCAGGGAAGAGCAGAAACTCCATCAACGGGAACCAAGGCAAACTGCCTTGGTTTCACCACGGACACTTTGGGCCCTGGGCTTCCGGGACCAGCAGCAGTCTCCCGACAGGTGTGTGTGTGTGACTCCTGCGTCTCCATGGACCCAAGTTGCCCCAGGGAAGAGTGGAAACTCCATCAACGGGAACCAAGGCAAACTGCCTTGGTTTCACCTGCAGACCCTTTGGGCCCTGCGCTCCGGGACCAGCGGCAATCTGACCCACAGGTGTGTGTGTGTGTGACCCCTGTGTCTCTGCGGACCCAAGTTGCCCCAGGGAGAGAGAGGAAACTCCATCAACTGGAAACAAGGCAAACTGCCTTGGTTTCACTGTGGACCCTTTGGGGCCTGCACTTCCGGGAACATCCCAAAACTCAATGATAGAAGTGAGGAAAATGCAAATAGAAATGACAGTTATTAAAAATGAGGTAAATGAAATGAAAAACACAGTGGGAAGCCAGCATAGCAGAATAATATCTACTGAAGAAAGAATTAGTGATCTCGAGGACGAGTTCCAAAGATTCGCTACACAACACCAGAAGATAGAAAAAAGACTCACAATTACCGAAAAGACAACAAGAGATAATCAGGATGAAGCCAGAAGAAACAACATACGGATCATTGGGGTCCCAGAAGGCCAAGAAGAAAACCCTGATGAAGAAGAAACTGTCAAAGCCATCATTGCTGAGAAGTTCCTGGAACTATGAACGCTTGCCTCAAGATCCAGGAGGCCCGTAGAATACCAGCTAAAAGAAACCCCAACAAGAATACTCCAAGACAAATCTTAATAAAAATGACAAAAACTATAGATAGAGATAGAATACTGAAAACAGCAAGATCAAAGAAGGAAATCACATACAAAGGAACATCTCTAAGATTTACAGCAGACTTCTCTGATGAAACACTCCGAGCCCGAAAACAGTGGTGGGATATTGTGAAAAGGCTCAATGAACTGCAGGCCTTACCAAGAATTCTTTACCTGGCCAGACTCACATTCAGATATGAAGGAAAGATACACAACTTCATGGATAAGCAACAACTCAGGAACTTCATGGACTCAAAACCAACCTTAAAAGAAGGACTGAAGGGTCTACTGTAATACGACCAAACCCATAAGCACAACAGGCACAAACAGAAAGATGGCACAAAATCCGATGACAATAATCTCTCTCAATGTCAATGGTCTAAATGCACCAATTAAGAGACACAGAGTAACAAAATGGATTAAAAAATTGAACCCAACATTCTGCTGTCTACAAGAAATGCATCTGAATAATCAGAACAAACACAGACTCAAAGTCAAAGGTTGGAAGACCATTCTCCATGCAAACAACTCCTCCAAAAAGGCTGGTGTGGCCTTATTAGTATCAGATAATATAGACTTCAGGCTGAAAAAGGTTAGAAGGGACAATGAAGGCCATTTCTTATTACTTAAGGGGTATGTACACCAGGAAGAAATTACACTAATAAACATATATGCACCCAATGAGGGGCCAGCAAAATATATAAAACAACTGCTAAGAGACCTCAAAGAAGACATTAACAGTAGTACAATAATAGTTGGAGACTTCAACACTGCTCTATCAACGATGGATAGATCAACAAGACTGAAACTCACCAAGAAAATATTGGCCCTCAAGGAAGAAATGGAAAGAGAGCTAGTGGATATATACAGGGCTTTTCATGCCAAAAAAGCTGAATACACATTTTTCTCTAGTGCACATGGAACATTCTCCAAGATAGACCACATGCTGAGCCACAAAGCATACCTCAATAAAATAAAAAGATAGAAATTGAGTCAGCTATCTTTTCAGACCATGATGCACTGAAAATGGAAGTCAACCATACACAGAAACAAGGAGTCAAACCAAATACCTGGAAACTGAACAGCTCACTCCTGAACAACAAATGGGTCATAGAAGAAATCAAACAGGAAATCCAAAGATTTCTGGAAACAAATGAAAATGAAGACACCAACTATAAGAACTTGTGGGACACAGCAAAAGCCGTGTTAAGAGGGAAGTTTATAACTCTGCAAGCATACATCAGGAAACAAGAAAAGGCGCACATAAATAACTTGACTACACAGCTGAAGACATTAGAAAAAGACCAACAAAAAGGAGCCCAACCCAGGCAGAAAAAAAGGAAATAATAAAACTTAGAGAGGAAATCAATGAGTTGGAAACCAAAAAAAAAAAAAAAAAAAACAATCCCAAAAGATCAATGAAACCAAGAGCTGGTTTTTTGAAAAGTTAAACAAGATTGACAAACCACTGGCAAGACTTGTAAGGACAGGGAAAGAGAGAATCCAAATAAACAGAATCAGAAATAAAAAGGGTGACATCACAACAGAAACCACAGAAATCCAAAAGATCATCAGAGATTAGTTTGAGAGCCTGTATGCCGTGAAACATGAGAATCTAGAAGAAATGGATAAATTCCTGAAGTCCTATAACCTCCCACGGCTGAAACAAGAAGACCTCCAATACCTCAATAAGCCTATAGAAACAGTAATTAAAAGTCTGCCCAAACACAAAAGCCCAGGTCCAGACGGATTCCCTAGTGAACTCTACCAAACCTTTAAGGAGGACCTACTGCCAGTCCTTTTCAAGCTCTTCCAGGAAATAGAAGAAACAGAAACACCCCCCAAACAGCTTTTACGAGGCACATATCACACTGATACCCAAAGCAGGGATAGACAACACAAAGAAAGAAAACTACAGACCAATATCCCTGATGAACATGGATGCTAAGATCTTCAACAAAATACTAGCAAACAGAATCCAAAGACTCATCAAGAAGATTATACATCATGACCAAGTAGGATTCATCCCGGGAATGCAAGGATGGTTCAACATTCGCAAGTCAATCAACATAATACATCATATCAATAAAAGAAAAAATAAAAACCATATGATCCTATCAATAGACGCAGAGAAAGCATTTGACAAGATCCAGCACCCGTTCATGATTAAAACCCTCCAGAATATGGGAATTGAAGGGACTTTCCTCAAGATAGTTACAACCATCTACCAAAAGCCCACAGCGAGCATCATTCTCAATGGGGAAAAGTTGAAAGCCTTCCCCCTGAGATCAGGGACAAGACAAGGTTGCCCACTCTCACCTCTTTTATTCAATATAGTACTGGAAGTACTTGCATAGCAATCAGAGAAGAAAAGGACATCAAGGGCATCCAGAGGGGCAAGGAAGAAGTGAAGCTATCAATATTTGCAGACGACATGAACTCCACCCAGCAGACCAGCCCATCACAGCCCGGATCACCGACACCCACCCTGCCGCAGCTTTTTCCTCAATCCGGCCCAGGTATGCTGCTCCAGAGACTCTCACACATGGGGCTGAGCTGTTCCTTGCTCTCCCTGTGCACAGCCGTTCATGAGGCAGTTGGGAGGCATGGCGGGTTCTAGCCCTGGCCCACCACCTCAGCAGAGCCTCACAACAAGCTAGACCACCGCTCTTCACTCCACGGGTGCTGCCATTTTCCACTTCTGGACTTCCCTCTCGTCAGAATTCCACCTAGCAGACCAGCCCATCACAGCCCGGATCACCGACACCCACCCTGCCACAGCTTTTTCCTCAATCCGGCCCAGGTATACTGGTCCAGAGACTCTCCCACATGGGGCAGAGCTGTTCCTTGCTCCTCCTGTGCACAGCCGTTCATGAGGCAGTTGGGAGGCATGGCGGGTTCTAGCCCTGGCCCACCACCTCAGCAGAGCCCTCACAACAAGCCAGACCACCGCTCTTCACTCCACGGGTGCCGCCATTTTCCACTTCTGGACTTCCCTCTCGTCAGAACTCCATCCAGCAGACCAGCCCATCACAGCCTGGCTCGTCGGCGGCCGCTTGCAGCCGCACGGTTCATCAATAAATGCTTCATTTGGAGGTGTTTAAAAGAGTTTGCCTCCCGCTCGACAAGCCTGGCAAGCTTCTCGTGTTGTATATGATATGCCAAATTCCAGTAACAATTATATTAGGTCATTCCCATGACCTAATATAATGGTTTGAGGCTCTTTATGTTCCTGTAGCAAGCCGATGCCCCTGGCTCTACTGGCATGAGACAGGACATATGGAGATATTACTGGTGCCCGCTCTAGCAAATAGATGATCAACGGGAAGATCATGATCGTGATTATACCTAGAGAACCCTAAACTGTCTATCCAAAAACTCCTAGAAACAATAGATGCATATAGTAGAGTGGCAGGATACAAAATCAACACCCAAAAAGTCGGTGGCTTTCCTATATACAAATAACAAAAAGAGAAGGGATATTAAGGAAACAATTCCATTCACAATTGTGCCACAGAAAATCAATACCTAAGAATCAACCTACCCAAGTGTGTAAAGGACCTGTAGAAAGAAAACTACAAGACACTGCTCCAAGAGATAAAAGAGGACACAAGGAAATGGAAACATATTCCCTGCTCATGGATAGGGAGAATCAGGAGTTATTCCTGAGTGCAGAGCCAGGAGTAAACCTGAACATCGCCGGGTGTGACCCAAAAAGCAAAAAAAAAAAAAAAAAAAAAACATTGTCAAAATGGTAATACTCCCTAGAGCTCTGTACAGATTCAATGCAGTCCCTATAAGGATACCCATGACATTCTTCAAAGAAATTGACCAAATACTCCTGAAATTTGTATGGAACAATAAACCCCCAAGGATAGCTAAAGCAATCCTTGGGAAAAAAGAAGATGGGAGGCATCACTTTTCCCAACTTCTAACTGTACTACAAGGCAGTAGTAATTAAAACAGCATGGTATTGGAATAAAAAAAGATCTGTGGACCTATGGAATAGAATTGAGTATCCTGACACCCAACCTCAAACACATGATCATGTAATCTTTGATAAAGGTGCAACGAGTCTAAAATGGAGTAAAGAAAGCCTCTTCCAACAAATGGTGTTGGGAAAACTGGGCAGCGACATGTAAAAAATGAATTTGGACCTGTGTCTAAAACCATGCACAAAAATTAAATCAAAATGGATTAGAGATCTGAATATCAGACTTGAATCCATAAAGTACATTGAAGAAAATATAGGAAAAACCCTCCATGACATTGAAGCTAAAGGCATCTTCAAAGGTGAAACATCACTAACAAAGCAACTAGAAGAAAAGATAAACATATGGGACTACATGAAACTAAAAGCTTCTGCACCTCAAAAGAAACAGTGACTAAGATACAAAAGTAGTCCACAGAATGGGAAAGAATATTCACCCAATACCATCTGATAAGGGGTTAATATCCAGGATATATCAGGCACTGGTAGAACTTTTCAAGAAGAAAACAAACAACCCCATCAAAAAAATGGGGAGAAGAAATGAACAGAAACTTCAGCAAGGAAGAAATTCGAATGGCCAAAAAAACATATGAAAAAATGCTCATCATCACTAATCATCAGAGTGATGCAAATCAAAACAACGAGATACCACTTTACACCACAGAGACTGGCACATATTCAAAAGAACAAGAACAACAAGTGCTGGCGTGGGTGTGGGGAAAAGGGGACACTCATCCATTGTTGGTGGGAATGCCAGCTGGTACAGCCTTTCTGGAAAACAATATGGACTTTCCTCCAAAGACTAGAAATTGAACTCCCATTTGACCCAGCGATACCACTCCTGGGAATCTACTCTGGGAAGCCAAAAATACGCAGCAGAAACACTATCCCTACTTTTATGTTCATAGCAGCATTATTCACAATAGCCAGAATCTGGAAGCAACCAGAGTGCCCGAAAATCGATGACTGGATAAAAAAGCTTTGGTACATCTACACAATGGAATACTATGCAGCTATTAGGAAAAATGAAGTTATAAAATTTGCCTATAAATGGATGGGCATGGAGAAGATTATGTTGAGCGAAATTAGCCAGAAGGAGAGAGACAGACACAGAATGACTGCATTTATATGCATAACATAAATATATATGTACATATTAAGATACCAATATCCAAGGTCAAGTGAAACATATATCAGGAGGTCTTGTCAAAGGTGGAAATTATCACAAACATGTGGGAGTCAGAGCCTAGGTAAGACAGAAAATAGAACAGTGTGCTAACAATTGTCGAGGGTACTAATGCCAACCTAGAACTGAGCATTAAATAGAGGCAAAAGAATACACATGACAACCTTTTAATGTATGTTCTGTAATCCATACTCTGGAGGGGAAGGAAAAGAGAAAGAGAGAGAAAGGGAAAGAAATAAAGAACCTGCCATGGAGCAGGGCTGGGGAGGTGGGGAGGGAACCGGGGATGTTGGTGGTGGGAGATGGGCACTGGTGGCGGGATGAGTGCTGGAACACTGTATGACCAAAACCCAAATATGAACTTTTTTAATTGTGTATCTTTGTAATTGTAAAAATAAAAAATTAAAAAAAAGAAATGAAAACTCTACAACACTTGGACTAGTTGGAGGAAATTAATGAATTCTTAGAAAAATATAACCAACCTACAAAGAATAAATATGAAAGCAATAGAAATTTGAAAATACTAATAACTTTGAATAAGTTTGACTGATTAACCTAAAGCTTCTCAATCTAAATGAATAAAAATCCAGCAATCACCATTTCACTTGTGAATTTTATCATTTAAAGAAAAACTCCTACCAATTCCTGGATAGAAAATATTGTAAAAACACTGTGGAGAGTCCTGGACAGGCTTTACACAACAAAACCATAAGTTTTATCAGTATTGCAAACATGTATAAAATATTCTAAAAACTAAATAATAAAGATTAATTATTCTCTCACTCCTACAATAAAAGAAAATATAAAGAACAACTCAAAACTCATTTTTGAGAATAACATTATTCTGACACCAAAGCCAGAAAAGAAAAACACCACAAGACATTTGTTTTCAATATACCAGGTAAACGTAGATGTAAAATTAGTCCATTGAATTATTACTAAATTAAATTCAACGCAGATTGCAAGGATCATGCTGCATGTGTTACTTGCAATCTCTTCTAGGAATGCAAGGGTGACTCAGTATTGTGATAAACAGTTAACAAAATTAAGGATAAAAATGAAACAGCACAACGAATGACTGCAAAAAAGCTTCACTTCACTTGATCACCTGAATCCCGTTATTCATTGATTTGCTCGAGCGGGCACCAGTAACATTTCCATTGGACCCTATCATGCGCCAATGTAGCCCAACCTTGCTGGCAGCGATCTTCACCATCCACACTCCGCAGCTCGTAAGATCTCCACCCAAGAGATTAAGCCAGTCTCCAGCCCAGCTTGTCAGAAAGCCACCCTACAAGGACCCACCCTTCAGAGACCCACTCTTCAGAGGAGAGTATTTCAAGCCCAGGAATGCTTGAGCCACAGACGCAGATACACCCGGCAGAGCAGATACCACCAGCTTTCCCCATTGAACCCCCTGCATTCCACAGACCATGAGAGCAACCTACGATACAAAAAAAGCATTTGGCAAAATTTCACTTGTCTACCCATTGTTCATTGATTTGCTCAAGCAGGCACCAGTAACATCTCCATACATCCTGTCACATGCTAGTGTAGTTCAAGGGCAACTGCTCACTCCAGGAATATGAAGAGCCTCAAACCATTCCTTCAGGTCATAGTAATGAGGTCTATAATTGTTTCTGGTTTTTGGCATATCAAATACAACATGGGTAGCTTGCCAGGCTCTGCAAAATTTTACTTCTTTTATGATTACAGTTCTAAATAAAGCACGTGCATAGGGAATGAATCACAATATAATTAAGGTCATATCTAGCAAGTTCACAGCTAACACAATATACTCAATGATAAAAATGTGAAAGTTTTAACTTTAATTAATATCTGTAAAAATATAAGGATATTTATTTCTCTAATTTTATTTTACATGGTATTGCACTACTAACAGATGTTAGACAAAACAGAAACAGATAAGCATGCAAATTGAACCGGAAGATATAAAATTTTCACTGTTTACAAATGACTTCAAAAACATACTTTAAAATATACTTTATTTTAAAATATATTTTAAAAATATACTTTTAAAATGTACTTTAAAAAATCCTAAAGACTCACTCTTCAAATCTGTGTGCTCCCTTGAACACATATCTAGATTGCTTGTCTCTATGTATCTTTGCTTGTTTGCTTTTTGTTTTGGAGAAGCCACTGCTCTCTCTTGAACATGTACTTCCCTTCTCTCCCCTCACACATTTATAAATAATTTTCAGTTAAAACTATCTTTCTTCAAACAATAATGAAAACAATTGCATAAAATTTATCAAATTTATAAGAAAATTGAGTAAAACTGCAGTATAAAACATGAGAAAAGCAAAAATCCATTATGCTTCAATATACTTAGAGTTAGAAAGAAAATTAGGAAAATAATCACATTCACAAATCACACAATTCCACCAAAAAAATCAAGGCATAAATTTAACCAAGGGAATGAAAAATCAGCATTTTGAAAGCAATGGCATTGAATAAAGAAATACAGAAATGAATATTCAAAGATATACACAGTATTATTGGACAGGGATAAATACTATTGAAATGTTCTTACTACCCTTAAAAATTCTATGTATTTAAATGCAATCCTTGTGAACTGTAATGTCATTTTTTATAGAAATAGAACAGACTCCATGGCAAGGGATGGTCAGTGGGCTAAGGAGGAAGACACTGTGGTGGAGGATTTGCCAAAATAAACAAAAATATAACAAATGTGAATCAGTATGAAACCAAAATAATCATAGACTAGAAGAGCTAACATGATCTTGGAAAAACAAGCAGAGACATCACACATCAAATTTTCCAACATTTTTACAAGAATATAATCTACTTACAAGAAAAACATTTAAAAAAGCATTAGTTCTCACAACACTACAATAATGGCATAAAAACAGACATAAATCACTAGCATAAAATAGAGAGCACAGAAGTAAACTCACACAAATATAGTCAATTAATTAAGCATAGTAATATACAATGATCCAATATTAAACAGTAAGAAAACCAGTCTTTTCAATATATGGTGTGGAGAAAATGGACAATCACATTCCAAAGAATGAAAATGAATCTTGGGGATATAGTTTAACAGTAGAGCTAGTAGTTTAATCTCTAATACCACAAAAAAGTGGAATTATTTCTGCATGTATGCTCGCTTTAGTTCCAGGAAAAATAAAAAGTAGTACAGATGGAAAAAATAAAAATGAATCACTACCTTACAATAATAGACAAAAATAAATTCAAATTAGAATAAAGACGTGAATGTGAAAATCTGAAATTTTCTGAGAAGAAAATACAGAGTAAGCTCCAAGATTGAACTGGGCATTAAATAAAGTTTAGATGAAACCCAAAACAATGACAAAATAATTCCCAAAGTAAAATTGCTGCTACAACATTGTATGAAACTGAGACTCAATAACTAATAATAACTAAAGTTTAAAAATTAAAAATACAAGTGACCAACAGGTACATGCAAAGGTGCTCATCAGGGAAATGCAAATCAAAATCATAGTAAAAATACCATCATGTATTCAAAATAAGAGCTATTAGCAAAAAGACAAATTGTACATATTGGCATGAAAGAATATGGAGGAAAGGAACCCTCAGTACACTAGTGGGACTGTAAATTGGTGCAGCCAGTAAATAAAACAATATGGTGGGAACTCAAGTTTAAAAGTAGAAGAGATCAACCTTGGCCTTAGAGTAGGGAGGAGAAAAAAAAAGAAAGAGAGGAAGGAAGGTGCAGATGAGACAAATGATAAGCCAGGAGGCCAGGTCAGGAGATTAAAGTATAATGGTGGTGTCAAGGAATGATAGAGACAAATATCCAAACCACACAAGAAACAACACTGAAATCCAGACTTTATCAACTGAATTTTACATGGCTCCTGTCAGGAGATCAGGCTGGGATGCGGTGGGTGGGGGGGCAATGTAAATATGAGAGGGAACCTGGGAACACTGGTAAAGGATTGTCGGAGGGAAATTGACTTTGGTGGTAAGTTTAGTGCTACAATACTGTACTTCTAAAATCCAACTATGAATAGCTTTGTAAATTATAGCACTTTAATAAAATAAAAATAGAACTACCATATAATATAAATATTCCACTTCTTTTCACTGCCACCGCCATATAAGCTCTCATCAACTTGCTCTGCTACACAGATTAATAATTAAATATTGAAAGAGATCAACTAGCCACAAACATTTCTCGGTACACTGGATTCTGGCTGATACCTCCAGAGTGATCTCAGGAGTAGCACAGTCCAAATTGCCACCTGCCTGCTGCTCTGGCTAGACTCTACTGTCTCTTGGCTGAGCTCTACAGATTCTAAACTGCTTAAAATTTTGAGGCACACTGGTTTCTTTTTTTTAACTAAAAATCCAGGGCCTTCTTGGAGTTGGGGTGGAGATCTTCTCCCACCTCCCTGTACTTCCAAAAGCCCTGGAAGCCTCATGCACTGCTGTCATCATGTAATATCACTGCTCAGTTAAATATTCTGGATTTTCTGGCACTACATCTCCAAACTCTACAATACATTCCAGTAGGAGCACACGAGATTAGATGGAAAGTAAAACAGAGGCTAATTAAGTTCAACTAACAAAAAATATTAACACGGAAGACTCAACTAACAACATCAGCATAGATGTTGGATAAGGACTCATGGCGAGATACACCAATTTTCACAAATCTTTTTTTACTGAATTTTTTGTTTTGGAAATTCCATTAACCATTTAATGCTAGAAACAATATAAAATAAATTATAGGGGAAGGCTAGAGGGATGGTTGGGAAAATGGGAACAGTCGTGGTGGAACAGTCACAGTGGAGGTGGGATTAGTGTAGGAATACTAAATGCCTGTAAAAAATGCACCATGAGGGCCCAAAGGGATAGTAGAGTAGGTAGAGCATTTCCTAGGTTCAATCCCGGCATCCCATATGGTCCTAGGAGCACTGCCAGGAGTAATTCCTGAGTGCAGATCTAGGAGTAACCCCAGAGCATTGCTGGGTGTGACCTCCACCACAAAAAGGCAAAAAAATAGGTATTTTTCTATAGCCCCATACAAATAATCACCAATATTTATATTTGCAGAGGTGATGGGGAGTTTAAGTCATATCTGGTGATACTCATGGTCTATTTTTGTCTCTGTACTCAGAATAAACCCTTGGCAGTGCTCAGAGGACTATATGCAGTGCTGAAGATTGGCCTGATAATAGAATACATGCAAACCAAGTACATAACATTTGTACTTTCCTTTAAGCCCCTAGATTTATTTTAATCATACCAGGAAAGATACATCCTTTCTTCTGCCACTTTGTGGCCCAGATTCATGGAATTGAACCAAGACTTCTTTCTAAATCTCCACCAAAAACATTCATGTTAACAGGCATTATCTCATGGTTGTTATGGTATCGTTCCAGGTGAAGACATCATTATTCCATGAAATTCTCAATTTCCTGTCTGACATTAAAATGCTTGCTCTCTCTTTTTTTTTTTTTTTTTGCTCTTTGGACCACACCTGGTGATGCTCAGGTGTTACTCCTGGCTCTGTAGTCAGGAACTACTCCTGGTGGTGCTCAGGGTGACCAGAGGGTATGCTGGAGACTGAATCTGGCCCTGCTCACTGTCCTATAGCTCTGGCCCCTAAAATACTAATTTTTAAAAATAGTATTTTATAAACTGAAAATGTATGTTCATAATTTGAGGCAGTACCTACCTAGAACATTATTTTTTACTATTTAAGCAAATAATTTAAAGCAAAAATAGAATACTTTTATGTTTTCATGCCAGACCCGGTGATGCTTAGGGTTCATTCTTAGCTCTGCAATCACGAATTACTCATAGAAGTGCTCAGGGAACTTATGGGATTCCAGGGATTGAGTACTGGTCAGTCATGTGCAGTGCAAGCACCTTACTCGCTGTACTACCTTTCAGCCCCAGATCTTAAGTACCCTAAGGACTCACTGACAATAATGCATCATTGTTTTCATATGTTTATTTCAGGAATCACTGACAATTTTGTATGTCAGGAATTTTATGTCAGAAATCACTAACAATAATCCTTTATTGTTTCATATTTCATTTTACACAGTACTATAAAGAGAAAGACAAATATATAGAGAATTAAAAAAAATCTCTTAAACAGGCAGAGAAGATGAATTCAGGGAAAGCATGGTTCTAAAAGTGAATCAAGACTCAGGTTTTTCAAAATGAGGTATCTTCTCACAACTACATAGACTGGCACACATCAAAAAAGAACAACCAGTGCTGGAGTGTAAGTAGGAAGAACTCTCATTAGCTGCTGGTGCAAAATTCAATTAGTCTAGCCCTTTAGGAAAACAATATGGATATTTAAAAAACATCTAATAGTTGAGCTTACATTTGACTCAGCAACACCACTTCTTTGAATGTTCTTGATTAAGTGGAATTCATCCTAGGGATGCAAGGATAGTTCAACATACATGAATCAATGAACATAATACACCACACTAATAAAATGAAAAGTAAAAATCTTATGGGCATACCAATTGATGCAGATAAAGCCTTTGAGAGATCCAACAAAGGCTGTATCTATAGTACAGTGGGTAGGGCATTTGCCTTGCATGTGGCTGACATGTGTTTAATTCCCTGCATCCTATATGGTCCCCCAAGCACCAACAGGAGTAAGTCCTGGAGTGAAGAGCCAGGAACAGCACCTGAACATCGCCGGGTGATAGCCTCCCACCAAAAAGAAAAGATCCAACATTCATCCAGATAAAACCCTCAACAAAATAGGGGTTAAAGGGGAGGCTGGAGTGATAGCACAGTGGGGAGGGCATTTGCCTTACATACAGCCCTCCCGGGATGCATCCTCAGCATCTCATATGGTCCCCCAAACACCACAAGGAGTAATTTCTGAGTGCAGAGCCAGGAGTAACCCCTGAGAATTGTTGGGTAGTCACCCCCCCCAAAAAAGGCAAAATATAGGGGTGAAAGGAACCTTCCTCAAGATCATCTATAATAAGTGTACAGCCAATATCATACTTAGTGGTTAAAGACTGAAAGAATTCCCTCTGAGATCAGTATAAGACAAGGATATCCTCTTTCTCTACTTTTCTCAACAAAGTATTAGAAGTCCTAACTACAACAATCAGGCAAAAAAACAAATCAAAGGGACCCAAATTGGAAAAGAAAAACTCAAACTATCATTTGCAAATGACATGATAATATACATAGAATAATGTAAAGAGTTCACAAAAAGCTCCTAGAAACAATAAGCCAATAGTAAAGTGTTTGGTTACAAAGTCAACACACAAAAATCAGTCACGTTCTAATATATAAAGAATGAAGCAGAGGAGAAAGCAATCAGGAGTCTATACCATTTGAAATAATATCCAAAACCATGAAATATCTAGGAGTCAGCTTAACAAAGACATGGGAGAGCTATACCATGAAAACTTTAAATGACTTAAGAAAGAGATAGAGGAAAACCTTAGGGAGTAGAAAAATACCCCATTTTTATGGATAAGAAGATATAAATAGTATAAAATGACTATCCTACCTAAGCTATTATATAGATTCAATGCAATCTCTATCCTTATTCAGACGACATTCTTCCAGGATCTAGAAAAATGAATAATAATGTTTGTATAGAAAAACATATTTTAAAAAAATCTCCTGTGACAGAGGCAGACTGGCAGGTGGCAGGCAAATGGAGTCATAGGGTGGGAAGTGGTGAAGGGAAGTGGGCACTGGCGGAAGTCTTGGAATTGGAACAATACATGCCTGAACTTAACCATGGTGAAGTGATTGATGTTGGAACATTAATATGCCTGAAACCTAATCATGATAAAAGTATTGTTGTTGGAACAATACATGCCTGAAACTAATAATGATGAAAGAAGTGATGTTGGAACAATACATGCCTGAACTAATCATAATGAAAGCATTGGTGTTGGAACAATGCATGCCTGAAACATAATCATGAATAACTTTGCAATTTTTTGGTGACTAACAAAATATGTTTTGATTTTATTTTATTTCCCCTCACTTTATTTAAACACCGTAGTTTACAAAGATTTGTCACAAGCATACAATATTCAACCCAATCCCACCTCCACTGTCACCTTCCCCAACACCACTGTCTCCATTTTCCTAACAGCCCTAAAGCCTGCTCCCAGAGCTGACTAACAATATAAAATTGCTCACAGCAATATAAATTTATAATCATATTTATTTATTTTATATTTCTTGTTATCATTAAACAGCTAATAGGATGATCAAAAACAGTATTTCTGTAGAAAAAAATTTGTGAAACTACTCAATCTGTGTTGGAGCTCTTCCTGTCTTTCTATCCATCTCCAGGCTTGGATTCTTACCAACACCCTGATATTATTTGTTTCTGACTATTCATAGAAAGTGCTTCTTATCTCACATAAAGTTAAATTACAGATATGGTTTCTAGTTCCAGGGTTCTCCTGCTGAAAGACTCACAAGATGCCTGTTCCAGTGCTCCCGACGACTCATCCGACTTCAGATTATTGCTTTCCTGGGACTCATTGTCATGACCACTGCTGTTGCTATTACAGGAGCAGCTCTTCAAACCTCTCTCCAGATAAGACTACATCAAGACATGGCAGACTTACTCTCACTATTTCTGGACAGTGCAGGCTGCAGTCAGTCATGACATTGAACAGCATTAGACAATTTACTACAAACATTGTTCTGGGTCCAGAGACGAGTTAGGGTCTTGGAGCAACATTTGAGACTGTTTTGTTATTGGAATTGTTCCTCTTTCTATGTCACCTTTCCAAAAATGTTATTTTAATCTTTTGTATTTTGTAAACAGAAAAGGGGAGTTGTTGGACCACACCCTACTTACTGCTAGTCCTGGGTTTTTGTATTGCTAATGAAGGATTTTTTTTTTTAGCTTTCCCATAAGCTTTTGCATATGTTTATGCTAAGGGATTTTATTTTTGTACAGGCACAGAAAGATAGTTGGGGCACTGCATTTGTGATATAATTAACTGAATTATTTACTCCCGGGTTTCTGCCATATTTTTTAACTATAAGCCTCAGTAGCTTTTTGATTGAATCGAATTCTTCACACCCCAGAATGAGGGTTGCAATGTGGGACTGGATGAAACCAGGAAAAGAGATCACCCTGGCCTTGAAATAGGACAGCTACATGTCTTTCACAATGTCCTGACCATAATCTCTGTTCTGACTCAGAGGTAAAGAGCTAGGTCTAGGAATGAGCTCTGTTTTGAAACAAACATAAGTAGCAGTGGATAGAACCCTGAAGAGGATTGAATATGATCAATCTGGCCATGGGAGCATAGTCTGGGTCACATGACACATGGTCATGGGTGACATGATCTTTCCCAGGAAAGATCACCCTAAAAAATTTAATCCTGGTTATAGATAAATGACTGTGTCTTTTGCTGTGTTTATAAAAACAGCTAGAAATATTATTGATTATTTATCAGCAAAGGTTGAGAGAAAATTCAGTGCAACCTGGTCTCCACCTATTAGCTCCCAGTAACTGGAGCATGACCCCCTGATGTTCTGACCCAGTGGAAGGATGTTGGTTCTCATTTCATTGTTCTCAGAAAAAAAAAACTTTTTTTTTTCTTACCTTTGGTATAGCTTGAATCCCTCAGCCTTTGTAAAACTACTTATCCCTACCAGATTTGGAGTCAGTATGTGTGTGGTGTGTGGAGTTAGTTGGACTTAGGAGTGTGTGCAAAATTAAAACCTTGAATTTTATAAGAACTGGTGGTCTTGCTTTCTTTGTCCATCAGTCAGAGGGGTTGGTTGTTGGACCAAATGTGACCAGGGAACCCGACAGACGCCAATACTGTTGGGACACCAAACAGCAGTACATCACTATGGGGACATTAAGTCCTTATGTGAGACTTTACTAAGCAATTGTTGCAAGTTAAGCCTTCTGTGTTATGGTTTTTTCAAAGATGTTTGTGACTTCAATGAAGATGGGAGAAAATAAATGTGTCTCTATAAGCACCTATTACTCTCCCTCTCTACCTCTCCCATTTCCCCTACTTTCCCCCAAAACTCACTCCTTGAAGTGTTGGTAATTACACTTAAACTTAAAGTAAGTATTTTAATGAAATAATCTAAGCAATGAATCTTACAAAGAGGAGATATAATTACAAGAAAGTTATAATGCAATTTCAGGTAGCATGACAGACTTATTAATATTAGTTCAATGAAATTCCCTATAATATTCTTCCCCTTTAACAACCAAAATTTTCAAAATTTCTTTTTCTTTCAGGAAACATAATTAAACTGTTGACTTCTTTCTAAATGAGATATAAAAAATTCTTTATGACTCAAATCATCACAGAACTTCAAGAAGGGAAAAATAAGGAAACTTTTTTTAAATGCTTCTTTTAGCCAGCTTGATTTCAAGGACAGAGAACATTTTGTACTTCTAAGACTCCCAGTTTCCTGTACGTACATTTTTACTGATGTACTGGCATTTGGTAGTACCTGATTCCACGTTCAGTCTGCTTATTTCTCAGTGCCCAAGCCTACCAATCCACCTAACTAGAAATGACAAAGGAGAGTGGAAAGCAAAAATGGATGTGGAAAGAGTCTTTAGTAGAAAAACTGTATATAGATAATATTATTTATAAGTCACAAATATAGACATCTGACATAGAGAAATAGAGACACATATGAATTTGTGACTCAAATACTCCTCTATTTCTGAGAAAGATGCAAAAAATCTGCTTTCTGTAGGTCAGTTTTATTTTCTATAATGAATACAAAAATAAAAGAGCCCTTTCTCCTTGTCTCTATCCTCTCTCCCTCTCCCATCTCTCTCTGCCCTTCCATTTTCCTGTTTTTCATATCATGCCTGTCACAATCAAGCAATACTCAAGCGCCACAAGGTCTACACTCAGCAATGCTCTGAGGTCATTTGATACCAGAAAACAAATAAGTTTTGGGTATTCTACGCATGTGCCCTACTATATGAGCTGTCTTCCCAGTCCATAAATAAAGGCCTTATCTAACAAGTTTTGTGAACTCTTGAGTTAATAGATTGTGATCTGAAATACTAGTTTCTGTAAAGTGTGTTTTGAACCTCAAACCACCACTACATTTCTTATATTATAGTTGTTTCCTCTTTCAGAGTGTAAATCCTATTACTGATCATCCAGATAACTATTGCATAGAAGTTGGGATAAAAATTGGATTTTTTAATTGTATTTACAATTTTAACTCTTGGGATAGTTCAAATCCCATCGTCTTAAAATAATATAGAAAGGGGTTGTGTTTGATTTATTTGAAAAAATCATTTGCTTCTAAAAATATGAGTTCAACATTGTTTGAGGGAAAGAATTGTGAAACATATATATATTCAAAAGATAATTCAATTTTCCCTTCCTTTTTTGGATAAAGCAAGAAAGTTTTTATCAAAATTTATTTATGAAAATGTGAGAGGAGAGAAAGGGAAAAGTCAAGCAAAAAAACAGAGACAAACAAGCAAGATACATGTTTGAGGGAGAGCATGGGCTTGAAAACCAAGTGGTAATTCAATTTTCAACTAGAGGATATTTTTATTTTTTTAATTAAAAAATATCATCATTTTTTGTGAATTCTCTGTGGGTTGAAACATGACAAGAAAGAATTGATTTACAACCTATTGAACAATCAAGTAGACAACTTTGATACTCTGCTTAAAATAAAATCAGAGAACCCAGAATACAGAAAAGGTGTTCTTTTCACAGACAAGCAAGGGAAAATGCACCTGTCTACCCTTAATTACGAATGGGGCGCATCTTAGTGGAATTCCTTAAACTTATTTATCAAACATTTTTATTTCTTTAAAATGACTAAAATAGGCCAGTGACTGCCTAGAATAGCAAGACCAGCTGCCTAGAGGGGTGTGTGTGTCCCGTGTGTGTGTTCCTGGGACCAGCATGATCTGTGCACACTGCAGAGCCTTGCCTTTCATGCTAACAACAGCCCCAAACAGAAGCAGCAACTAATGGAGGAGAGGTGAGTCCCCTAGATCAGCACCCTTTCTTGCCCTCTATAGAGTCTTATCCTTCATGCTGATGACCTTCAGGGCAGCCACGGTAGGCTCTGAGGTGTCCCAGGACCTGGTCCAGCCCACCAGCACAGATAGGGTCCTGCATATGTGCTGATGATTTCCTAGAACAATAAAAGGATAAGGAATCTGAATCACATTCACTGATGAGAGAAGCCCAGTAGTGTCTAGAGTACTATCCTTTAACAACACTGCATGAAGAAAAATTTTAAAAAAGAAGTAATTTAGTCATGTCAACAAAAAATCCAAGACAATCTCCAGATACATTAGCCCTTTTCAATAGGTCTGAAGAAGACTTAAGAAGAACAATACCGTGGCCGGAGCCATAGCACAGCGGGTAGGGAGTTTGTTTTGCACGCAACTGACCCGGGTTTGATCCTTGGCATCCCATATGGTCCCCCAAGCACCACCAGGAGTAATTCCTGAGCGCAGAGCCAGGAGTAACCCCTGAGCATTGCTGGGTGTGAGCCAAAAAAAAAAAAAAAAAGAACAATCCCATAGGTGTTTAATTACCCGAAAAGCATTTTGAATAGAGGATAAACTTGTAGAGAACCTGATGGGGAAAAAAAGCAAGAACCCATTCAAACATAACATAAAGGAGTTAAAGAATACATGATTCAGCAGAATTAATCTATAAAACAAAACAAAATCAGTGAATTGAAGGTAAAATACACAGCTCCAGAAAGAAGAAAAATGAAGGAGCAGATAGTAAAGTGGGTAGACTGCTTTTATTGTTAACCTGCCTGGGTTTATCCCTAGCACCACATATGGTAACCCACATGCCCTCAAAAGTGATCCCTGTGCACAGACCCAGGAGTAATCCCTGTACATTGCTTGGTGTGGCCAAAAAAGAACACAAATAAATGAAATAACACACAGGAGAAAGAAAAAAAAGATCAAAAAATTTGATAACAAACTTTTACAACCAAGAACAATATGAAATAATACTTAATGTATTGAATAAAAAAAACCTCAAACAAAAATATTTTACAATGCAAAGTTGTCACTGAGAGTTAAAAGATAAAAACATGCTCCAACAAACTGCAACAGGAAATTCATAGTATCTAAACCAGCACTGGCACAGATACCAAATAGCATTTTTAAAAATTGAAAGCAAGAAGACAGAAAAGAAAGAAATCAATTTTCATTAAGTCCCATATGTTTATTTTTGCTTCTAGTTGCTTTGTTAGTGGTGTTTCATCTTTGAGATGCCTTTTAGCATCATTGTCATGGAAGGTTTTTCCTATATTTTCTTCGACATACATTATGAATTCAGGTCTGATATTGATATCTTTAATCCATTATGATCTGACTTTTTGTGCATGGTGTTAGACAGAGGTCCCAATTCATGTTTTTACATGTAGCTGCCCAGTTTTCTCAGCACTACTTGTTGAAGAGGTGTTCCTTAGTCCATTTCGTACTTTTTGCTCCTTTATTGAAGATTAAATGATCATGTGTTTGAGGATTGGTGTCAGGATACTCAACTCTATTCCATAGGTCCACAGGCCTGTTTTAATTCCAATACCACACTGTTTTAATTACTACGGCTTTGTAGTACAGTTTGAAGTTGGGAAAGGTGATCATCTTTTCACCAAGGATTGCTTTAGCTGTCCGTGGGGTTTATTATTCCAACAAATTTCAGGAGTGTTTGGTCAATTTCTTTGAAGAATGTTATGGGTATCTTTATAGGGACTGCATTGAATCTGTACAAAGCTCTAGGGAATATTACCATTTTGACAATGTTAATTCTCCCAATCCATGAAGAGGGAATGTGTCTCCATTTCCTCATAGTCTCTTTGGAAGAACTCACTAGTGAATCCATCTGACCTGGGCTTTTGTGTTTGGACAGATCAACAAGACAGAGCATTAATAAGGAAACAAGAGCTGTAAATTAAACTATCCCAATGAAAGAATTGGGATAACAGGCATTTGAGAATCCATTATTCCTCAAAGACAAACACACATTCTTCTCTATGCGTATGAAACATTCTCCAGCATAGAAAACACACTGGGTCACAAACTGAGTATGCACAAAGTCACAAAAATATAAATGCTGTAAAAAATCTTTGCAGACCACAACATCATGAGGATAGAAATTACTTATTAAAAGAAAGCCTACCAGGGGCCGGAGTGATAGCCCAGCGGGTAGGGTGTTTGTGTTGCATGTGGCTGGCCTGTGCCGCCCGGGTTCGATCCCCGATCCCATATGGTCCCCCGAGCACCACCAGGAGTAATTCCTGAGTGCAGAGCCAGGAGTAACCCCTGAGCATCGCCGGGTGTGACCCAAAAAAAAAAAAATAAAGCCCTACCAGCTTATGGGCAGAGTGAAAGGTCATTAGGTATTTCAGTAAGTATGGTGTGCAGTAAATTCATATATCAATTCTAGAAGCATTTTAAAATATAAAATGTCAATACTATAAACATGCTGATTTGTACACCAACAAAATAACTCATTCTACTCTGTGACAAATTAGCAATTTTGTTTCATCTTTATTAAGCCTCTTCTCTTTCTCTTCAATTTCTCATTTATGTGTTATCTTAGATTTTGTATATATATGCATATATATCCTATATATTTGTATATATGTATGTATATATTTTTGGAGATATGTATAAGACTATATTTGAAATCTTTGAACTTAAAATCTTGGTTTTTTATTTACAATATGTTCACAAGCCTCTAAATGATCAAAAAATGCTATCAGATTACTCCTTTAGCTTCTCTATTACTACTGATGCTTTTCTTTTTTTTTTTTTGGGGGTTAACACCTAAGTGTGTTCAGAGCTTATTCAGTGTCTGTGCTTAGGGATCATTCCTAGCAGTGCTGCAGGGCAGTATGTGGTACTAGGGATTGAACTCAGGGTAAGCTGCATGCAAAGCAAGGGCCAACCTACTGCACTATCCTTCTGGCCCATATACTTAATTCTATATCTCTATTCAATTTCCTACAAATTTCTGTTTCTTTCCTCTTCAATATTTGGCCTTAGTTATCAATACCATTTTTATACTCACCAAAGAATTCTACATTATAAATCCATGACTGCTTCTCTAGTCTTTGCTAACATTATTTCTTTGCAAGTTTAAACACCGACTTATTACTCTTTCTTAGTCTTTGCTTGTTTCTCCACTTTTGCAAAGTCTGTGAGTGTGGTAAAGCCCTCTAATGGTTTTTATATCTCATTCCTAAGTTACACTCATTCCTGTGAGACTGCTATCTAGTTCTGTGGTTATAAACAGCATCTCTATGCTGATAATTCCCCCCAAATCTATTCATAGGGTTGAATAATCTCTGAGCTTTATATCATAGGAGAGATAATTTCTAAATAAATTTTTCTATTCATATACTTAATAAGCATTAAATAGGACTTATGTCCTACATAGAGCATTTTATTTACCCCAAAGGTAAAGATAATTTTTTCTATTATGTTTATCATCTTACAAATAATAGCATCTTCCAAAAAGTTGCTTAAACTAAGCCCCCTGGGTGTCTTGATTTCAACCAGTTCTGATTTGTCAACATTTTTCTATCCTTACAAATCTAAGACACCTTTATCTTTTCCTCATGGCAATTCAATGTCCTGTCAAATAGCTTCCTGGTCTCAGCTCTTCCAAGCCATCCTCCTTATAACATCCCAAATAGTCTTTTAAAAATTATTAAAAGACTTTAAAAAAATTATTTCCAATAATCACTTATATCAATGCTTCAATGATACATTGTAAGGATAAAATACTTCTGTGTTGAAAGAAAGAAAATACACTCTAAATTCCTCCTTAGATTAGCTCTAAAAGCTGAAAAAAGGTTAAATAAAGATTAAAGTTCTTAATTCCAAAGTGCAGAAATAACTTCTACCAATTGATAGGGAAGAAAATGAAGTATAAGGAAAGTCTTTAATGAAGTTGTTCAGAAAAGATGGGGTTTAAAATGTGTTTTTTCTGGAGCACAGAAGTGATAGATACACTGCTACCTGAAAGAGACTTACATAATGAGGTGGGTTTTAACTGCAACCATGAATACAAGGGTTACACTCTGTCAAGAGCTTTGAGCTGAACTTTAGGGGGAAGTAATGGGTAATTCAGAAGATGTTTACTGCCAAAGAATCATATGAAAACCAGCCAGGTGTATGTCTCTTCTCTCGAGTTTAGAAGAGCTAAATTCAATTCTTGTCCATAAACACATCATTAAATGTTGGAGGACAGGTTTAGCTATTCTGGGAGTTTTGTTGTTTTGCCCACTCCTGGCTTAATCTACTTAAGTCAAGGTTCATTCTAATGAGACCTCTCTTCTATGTAAACACTGCTAGAAGGTGTGGCAGTTACAGGAGTCACCTTGATTGAATAACTTCTGACTTATACATCTACTAAGACTTCTATGTTTTCTAGATTGGGCACAGCTCCTCTTTATACCCACTGCACCCAGCGTGGGACAGTTAGAATTTACCAGGAGACTACCACCCTGGCTACGCTGAGACTATAGGAAGACTTTAGGAAGGATCATACTAGTTTGCTCTAAGCAGGCAAGTGTGACCCTTTCAGTACACGAGAACAAGATACTCAGAATCACCCTGGTGCAGATAATAATAAGAAGGACCTGTGGGTACCATCTAGATTACATGAAGCTCATGAAGTTAAGATGTGTTACTTTATATCAGCCCCCTCTCTCTCCAGTGTTTTACATAAGAGATAATCTTGGGATTAGTCCTTGGCAGTAACCTTTGTTTATACCTGCAATAGGGTGTGGCACTACACTCTGTTTAGAGTTCTTTGTTGACATGACCCTCCCTGTCACAAATCGGATTACTTTGGTGTGTATAAGGGGACTGACTTGAGGCCCCCTACACACTTCAACTTTTTACCTTTTACCTTTTAGCCTTTTGCTTTTGGCTTGACCTTTTGCTCCTTCTTCTGGGTAGGATTCAGCTCTGGTGAGATCCTCTCTCTTTGGTGGGAGACTTAGGCTCTTTTGTATGGTCTAAGTTCGAACCAGAGCTAAAGTTTGTTCATTATATTGGAGTGCTGTGGAAGAGCTTTTGTACTATGAAAAGCCTTTTGGAACTGCACCGGACTCCTGAGTTTTCATCTGTTCTCCGGCGTCCTCGGAGGTAGAAGAGAACCTCTGTCCTGATACTGTCAGGGGACCCCCGCGGCATTCCCGGACAATTAAATATCTGATTATTGGCAGTTCTATGTATATAGAAGAGAATTACACTCAATTCAATGTATTAATTCAAGTAAATGTGGAAGAAATAATGATCAGAAGTTTGGGAGGCCTTGAACCAGGCCTTGCCCATTTTGGACAGTCATATGGAGAGCTCTTTGCTGCACACTGAACCTTGTCACTGTGCACGGTAGAGCACTTGGGGGTTCTTTTTCTGCTTTGAGGTATTGCTGATTAAAAGAGTGAAGTGATCTGGCACATCATAACACTGCTTTGTTAAATAAATATTTCATAGAGACTTTTGTTTTTAAACCTGCAGTAACATGTTAAAATAATGCTATTTTATATTACAATAGTAATAGTATAATAGTATAATATGTTATATAAATATGCTATTTTATTTATATAACACTATTGTAGAATTAGAATAGCATTTTTACTTATGTGTATTTATTAGCTTTCAATAAACATATGTTTCTCAAAACTTGTATTTATTGGCAGCAATTGGGTCACATTGTGATTTAGAATAGTGGTTTTTATTTTTTTTGTACTTGTGGGCCAGTGGAAAATAGGATAAATATTTCAGGCATTAGCAAAAAGCATAATCAAAATAATTATTTATAATAGTATTTTGTATATTAGTTTTAAATATGTATAACAGAAATCCTATTGTTATTCAAATTTAAAATAACTATAAAATTAGCTGTAAACAAAAATGCTAATAATAGACTTCTTTTGATAAAATATTTAAATCGAAAAAATGTTACTAAAATATGCTTGTTAATATGTTGCTTTTTAGCTAGATCCTTCTCACAGCATAATGAAACAAGAAGCGAGTTGCTTTCTAAATTACGATAGTGTAGTTTTAGAAAATGATATGCATAGGAATGATGAATTGAAACATTTGGGAAATAGCGAGATATGAGGACAAAACTAAAATGTTTTGTTGATAAGTGGGCTAGTCAAATGCTATTGGTAAAATCATGACTGTGCACACTCTGTTTCCTGTCTCACCCACATGGCAGTGCTGCCCACTTCACTGTGCTACATGATCCAGGTGTATTATGTGTTAAGCAGCAATGGATATTTTAGAAGTTATTCTGAAGGATATATCTGCTGATGGGCAGATGAAAGCCTCCTGTGTGTAAGTCTCTTCTCTCCAGGATCATTTTCAAAGTCTCACAGAATATTCATAATGAATGTTTTAAGTTTTAAACAAAATATATCCATTATTTTTAAAAAACGTGGCATAATATTTCAGTCCATGGCTACGTAGGGGAATGTCTTGCAATAGAAAAATATACTTATTAAGGCTATTCTTTTCCCTTCCCTTTCGTACTGATCAAGACTCTGTGATTTACAGTATAGTTAATGCTGGCTATTTTTTATGACAGCACAGGAAAATAAGAGATGAGCTTCATTTGTTCCAGTCTCACCTTTAATTTAATGTGATGATGTGCAATTGCCAAAGAGGCACTTAACTGATCTCCAAATTACTCAATTTATTAGTAGGAAAATGATGGGGCCAATCAAAAATGAGAACACACACCAGAAGAAATCCATGCAACATGGATGAACAGGGATACCCATTTGAGACTAGCTTACTCTGAACCTGTCCCAAGTGTTCTCTCTTTTCCATTCTTCTTAAAAAAATTCTCATTTTCCTGCTTTATGCTTCTCTCTCTTTCTGTCCCTCTTGCTTTCCCTCTCTGCTATTTCTTTAACTAAAGATATCTAGTGAATTTTTCATTTCAGTTCTATCTTTCAACTTACTTTGGGTCTAACGAGGAATTCTCTTTCCCAGAGAATCAAGGTCCAAAAACGCAAGCCATCACACCCCTCCATTACACAGGGAGTAAGATAAACAAGCAAACAAGTGAGACTTACGAACAATTAGGCAAGTATTAGAAGGGACTGTCCTTTCTTTTTGAAAATAGGACCCTGAAAACTCAGTAAAATTCCCATAATTTGATGGATTTATATGACAATGCTTCAAATTCTCACAGTGCTGTAACAGATAGTCAATAACTGTCTGTTGAAAGTACAATGACACACACATGTAAATACACACATGCACACATGCAAATACACACATGTATCTAAACACACAGAGTTGAGTCATAAATAACCCAGAATAAAGATGTCTTTTTAAAAAAAATACCCCAAACAACCATACCAACTAGAACTGCTATTCTCCCAGAGCAGTTCGTGAAGGCCTTCTTTGCAGAGTACACTGGACTTCAGACCTGAGGCTGGCATTCGCTGACCTCCTAGACTTTTGCCTCAGAGTACTATGCATTTTCTGAATTCAGGGATAAAGAGCCAGACCTTGGATCGACTTTTGTGTTTATTGCATCAGCTCATGAGGTGCCCAGGAGAGATGGCAGGTTCGAGCCCTGGCCCGCCACCCCAGCAGAGCCTCACAACAAGCCAGATGACCCCCACTCCATGAGAACCTCCATTTTCCACATCCGGACTTCCCCCTCGTCAGAACTCCACCCAGCAGACCAGCCTATCACAGCCCAGCTCGACCGAGATCCACCCTGCTGCAGTCTTTTTTTAATCTGGCCCAGGTATGCTGATCCAGAGACAGACATGGGGCAGAGCTGCTACTGGCTCTTACTGTGTCCAGCAGCTCATGAGGTGCCTGGGACAGAGGGCAGGTTCTAGCCCTGGCCCGCCACCCCAGCAGAGCCTCACAACAAGCCAGACGACCCCCCTCCATGAGGACCTCCATTTTCCACATCTGGACTTCCCCCTCGTCAGAACTCCACCCAGCAGACCAGCCTATCACAGCCCGGCTCCGCGTGGCTGCAAGCGGCCGCTCGGTTCATCAATAAATGCTGGATTTTGAGATGACTACAAGAGTATGCTACCCGCCACGGCAGAGCCTGGCAAGCTACCCGTGTCGTATTTGATATGCCAGATACCAGTAACAATTATAGACCTCATTCCCATGACTGATGGAATGGTTTGAGGCTCTTTATGTTCCTGGAGCAAGCAGGTGCCGTTGTACTCTACTTGCATGAGACAGGTCATATGCAGATGTTACTGGTGCCCGCTCGAGCAAATCGACAATGAACGGGAAGACAGTGATACAGTGACAGTGATACCCAAACAAAAAACAAAGTTCTCACTGGACTTCTAACTCAGAATAAGAGGAATACCAAATTCAGAAATTCAAATGGTGGTCAGAAACCTAATTAATCCTTTTGAAGAGACAACAGGTCGCAAATATAATCATTTTTATATAAAAGCTTTTTAGAGTTCCTTTCTATTTTCTGAACTACTGTCTAATTCCCAAATCACTAAACAAAGCAAATGAGATATTTAAAATATATTCAGTTTTTTTTCTAACAAATACCTTTATTTTTTAATTTTTTAAAAATATTTTACTATATCACCATGAGATATACAGTTACAAAGATGTTCATACGTTGTGCATATTTGGGGTTCATACAATGTTCCAGCACCCATCCCTTCACCAGTGCCCATTTCCCACCACCAATGTCCCAGATTCCTTCCCCCTCCCCCAAACTGCCTCTGTGGCAGGTTCTTAAATTCCTTCTCTCTCTCTCTCTCTCTCTCTCTCTCTCTCTCTCTCTCTTTCTCTTTTCCTTCCCTTCCACATTGTGGATTACAATGCATACATTAAGAGGTTGTCTTGTGTATCTTTTTGCCTGTATTTAATTCTCAGTTCTAGTTGGTATCAGCACTTTTTGACAATTATTAGCACACTTTTCCATTCTCTGTCTTACCTAGCCTCTGAATTCCACACATTTGTGATAATTTCCACCTTTGACAAGACTTCCTGTTTTATGCTTCGCCTGACCTTGGATTTTGGTATCATAATATGTACATATATATTTATGTCATGCAAATAAATGCAGTTGCCTGGATCAGTTGTTTTGTGTTGCCTTTGGTCCATTGTTGCTGTGTTTCTTTAAGTCCCTAATATGAGAGAAATCCCTTTCCTTCTACCTGACTTCACTCTGTTTTATTATACCACTGTGAGACATACAATTACAAAGAAGTTCATGTTTGTGTTTTGGTCTTACAGTGTTCCAGCACCCATCCCTCCACCAGAGCCCATTTCCAAACACCATGTCCCCAATTCCCTTCCCCTTCCCTAGCCTGACTCTATGGTAGGTTGTTTATCTTTTATTTCTCTTTCTCTTTCTCTCTCTCTCTTCCATCTCTTAGACACTGGTAGACTACAATACATACATTTAGAGGTTATCATGTGTATCTTTTGCCTGTATTCAATGCTCAGTTCTAGGTTGATACTATCACTTTTGAAAATTATTGTTCCCTTCTCCGTCTTACCTAACCTCTGAATCCCACACATTTGTGGTAGATTCCACCTTTGACAAGACCTCCTGATGTTTTGCCTGATCCTGGTTTCATATATATATATATATATATATATATATATATATATATAT
>JAJIBD010000884.1:0-18809 GCA_021461705.1 Cryptotis parvus
TATATCTGCAGGCATAGGGACACTAGTGTGGTCACTGGCATTGCCTCACATTACTGTGTATAATCAAAGAGGCATGTCTATGATGTGTACAAGCATCAGAACCAAACATGCAACCCTGAGCAGATGCCCTCAACCAAAACTGTAGGAGCACTCTACTACTTCAGACTTTAAGGTCAAATCTGAAGATATACTTCAAAGAATTTCAGTTTTATTTACTCTTTAGCAAGTATTTTCTTCTAAGATTATATTTGAATAATAGTGTTATAGGATGAAAAGTATGTGAAAAATGCTGGTATAATCTAGAACTTCCAAAAGTTATTTTCCATGATACTGTTCCCCACCAAAGATAGCTTCTAAATTTTGATTTTCATTTTGTGTGTTTGTATGTGTGCATGTGTGTTGTGTAACTTTCTGCAAAGAATTTAAATTCCTTAGACACAACAGCCAGGAGCATGAGGGTGTTGACTTAATTTTATGCCCCATATACCTTGAAGAGTATTTTTGATGATTCAGTGAAGAATTAGGCAAATATAACCCATTTTTGCCTAGCATATAGTCTGTCAGTGTCGGTGGTAAAAGATTCTGATAACAGACATGAAAAAAAAAGTTCTATTTCAAACTCAAGGCAATCTTATGTTAATATCCAGCAATATCTTGACTTTAAATTTACCTGCATATTGTACTATATTTTGCCAGTGGGCCATTCAAGAATAGAGGATTTAAATTGAGTTGCAGAGACATGGCCAACAAAATAATCAAATATTGTGGTTACAATATTTGATTATTGTAGAGTAATAATAGGAGTAGGAGGGGGCCGGAGTGATAGTCCAGGGAGTAGGGCATTTGCCTTACATGCAGCCTGCATGTGCTGGCCCGGGTTCGATCCCCAGCATCCCATATGTTCCCCGGAGCACCGCAAAGAGTAATTCCTGAGTGCAGAACCAGGAGAAGCCCCTGAGCATTGCCGGGTGTGACCCAAAAAAGCAAAATAATAATAATAATAATAATAATAATAATAATAATAATAATAATAATAGGAGTAGGAGTAGAGTAAGGCTAATAAACCTTGAAGTATAAGGGAATCTTAAATGAAAGTAAAACATTCCTTGACAACAGAAGGATCATCTAGCCTACTTCATGTTTTAGTAGGCTTTCTTTGCCAGTTTCTCCTCAACGGGCTTCTTACCTTTTTTCTTGAGGGGGTTGGTGGGCTGGGGTTTGCATCCCTGCATGGCAGACAGAATAAGTACAATTTACCCACAGAGCTCTCAGCTCAAGAAAGGGCAAAACTTGGACAAATCCAATAGACAGATGATTGCTTTTGGTTTGATTCCAAATGAGAATTCATGCAGAATGTCAGCTGTTAGATAAGAACTACACAGGTAGTGATACATTGATAACTACACGGCTTAAATAATAGGGCTCAAATAAGAATATAAAACATTTTTGTGGAAATTCAAATAAAAGAAAAATGTAATTAGCCAGCTTTCCCCCTCTTAATGTCACCATAAGAATGATCACTTTGCTTCTGCGGCAACCAACTGAATATAAAGCCACTAGTGTATAACTGCTTGATTCCAGAATTTACTTATCTTGTGGATATAATTCCATGTTATCTTGTCTATAATATGCTGATGTTTCTGCATTATTATGTGGCTGAGTACTTTGAACGAAATGGATGTAAATAAAATATGTCAGGAAATATCATTTATGTGTCTATTTTGTGTTTTCTTGTATCCATTATATCTGTTCTTTGTACCAAATCATGACATTCCACTCTAGTCAACAACCATTAAGACTATTTTAAAATTTTATCTTTAAAGCCTTTTAAAAATGCATTTCATTTAGAAAGTATGTACTTTCTTTGAATTCTCTATGTTACTAATAAATGTTTAGCTAGTTGATTGTGCCCTACGTATAGTAGGATAAAGCTACGATTATCTCTTAGCTATGTAGTTACCTTCCCTAACCTTATTTTAATTAAAAGTTACACATAGATATTTTTATACACTGAAAAATAGAGTAATTTATCTACAGTGGCAATTATGAAAAAACCAATGACTTAAATAAGTCACTCAATTAAAATAAGAGTTTAAAGTAACATAAAGTCTAATATAAGATAATTCATAAAAAATGAAGTTTTTGGGTCCAGAGACAGTGCAGGGGTTAAACGTCCATAAGGTCACCGATGGATGACCCCAGTTTGATTCCTAGCACCACAGAGTCCCCTCCAGTCCACCTGTGTGTATATATAGCCTTAGAGACCTTCTAGTTTCACCAGTGACCTGGTAATTTCTAGCATGGTAAGGCCTAGCTAGAGTATCAGCACAACCCCGGTCCTTGCATTGAACTTCCCTCAAGTCCTCCTCTTGTTGGCTGACACACAGAAAATGGAGTTTGAATTATGTGAAATCTCTTTGCTACTTCTCTTTTTTTCTTTTAGTAAAAAACGGTGAAATTACTCTATTTCTACTAAAATACCAGTGAAGAGAAACACACTAACAACTACAAATGCACATATCAAAACATTAAAAAGAAAAACAAAAGAAAGGTTAAAAAATGTACAATTTCAACCTAATTGCAGAGATCTGGAAAAAGCCCCAAAGATCAGCAAAATGGGAGTTGTATTCACATACTGAAGACTGCTGTTGGCAAGGAGTATGGAGGGCAGAGAGTTGGGGTTCTGGGTAGTCTTTCTCACTCTCACTCCCATATTTTTTTACTCTCTTGCCCTCTAATTTAGACATGGACATACGCACCATATATATGTTATGCATATATGGTAGGCAATTGCTAGGCAATTGCTCTTAATATAACTATGCTGTTTTTCTGAAGGAAAAATAAGTTCTGCCTTATCCTTCTTCCTCTAGCACCAAGGTCTGGGAAAAGAAGTTGTCATTCTATATCTGAGTGTTATTGCAATCACAGAGCTACACACTTGGAGACTTTCACTGTTCTGGTAAAGAAGAAATACAATTTTGTATTGTGACACTAACAGAAACTTAATCAGAAAGAACCAGCAAGAGAATAATGAGCTGACAGCCTCTGGCTACAGTGTGTCCTAGATCCACTGAAGTATTTGAGCCAAGCCTTTGATAGTTCCTGGGCAGACTTACCCAAAGGACTGAGCCAGGTGTGAGTACATAGTTGTTATCATTTCTGCCCACACCTTATATCCAGGATCCCCCATGGGCTGGCTGGGTCTTTGTAAGAACTTCCTTGGAATCTGAGGATTTTCCTGTTTACTACAATTCTGTTTCCTTCCTCCTCTCCATTCACAGTCTCAGGTCAATGAACGCAGGCTTTCTCTGCTTCTCTGATCTTGCTGCTTTCTCCCAGGCCTCTGACACTCATCCTAAAAGCTCTCTGGCACTTACATCCCTTTCCTAGTATCTACTCCTGAGATCCAACTGACATCAGATGAATTGTATATTAGGAACCAAGGCTAAAGAAGGATGAGTAGGAAATCCAAGCTTAACATTAATCAGACTACAAGAGGCATTGGGGTCATGACCAGGAATGAGATCTGGGATGTGAGAGGTCATTCTTGCATGTCGTGCCCACTACATAGATCAGCTAAAATCTAGCTGCATACACCATCTGTGCATGAAGTTTCAGGTCTCACTTTACATTCTACCTTTTGTCCTTCAGAAACAAAAGGATCTCAATGAAATGCAAGTTAACATCATTTCCAATATAAGAAAAAAAAAACTTCATCCTCAAATCTTCCTCAGAATACACAGCTATTTACATTTTTTACTACATGCATGATGCATGTTACACACATGTGAATGGCATGAGGAAAATGACAGTTGTTGGATTAATCATATTAGTTTATTGTAGGCCTAAGAATCATTCATCCACTTTACCATAATTATCAGTTGGTACACATAGCACCCACTCCATACATATACGCCAGTGTCAGAGTCATCTCTAATGTCAATAGAAATTTTCAGTCTATATCATTACTTGGAGAAGTCAAGCTCATTATATTAGTGTTTCCTCCCTCAATTACCAGACTCGGTCTCATTGCTTTCCACCACTTCTTTGTGCCTTTCAAGTCTTTCATTTCACTAGTGATCAATTATTAGAGTCCTAGTAAGAAAATACCTCCTCTATTTTAGGTCAAGATTTTATAATAGTACTTGACAGAGTATCATCTGGTATTTGTAAACTGAACTAGTCCAAAACAACGTATTTTGGCATGAGGACATAGACAGAGATGCTTGGTGACTGCTTCAGACATTTATTAAAATGCACAGGATTTTTTGTCGCTGTTGTTCTTGTTCTTGTTTTTGGCACCACATCTTGCGCAGAGACTCACTCCTGGCTCTCCAGTCAGGGAATCAGTCCTGGTGGTTCTTAGGGAACAATACGCTAAACTGGGACCTAATCCAGGTCAACTAATTGCAAGACAAAATCCCTACCCTCTGTACTTTTGTGCAGGACCCTGCAATGCAAGAGCTTTAATGTTGAAGTGGAATGACTTTCTATTAGATATTGTACTACAACTGATAATGGTGTTCTGTTGAAAGCAGATATTACTTTTTTCTGTTAGTTAAAAAATAAGTATATTAGACTTGTCAAATACCATGGTCAACAAACCAGTTTTGCACATAAAGTGTGTGTTGCTCCTCAAGAGAATTTTTAAATGAACCATTGTGCTGAAATAAAAACTTTACTTTAGAAAGCTAGGGACCAGAGAAATATATCAAGTAGTTGGAGTGCACACCTAGGGTGTACAAAGCTCTGGATACAAGCCCTGTTGTATGGCCACAGGAGCACTGCTGGGCTAGCCCGAATGGCCCAAATCCTAATAGGGAATCTCTCACCTGCCATATAAAATAGCATACAAGATTTGGTCTTTGGATTGAAATTCACCAACCTCTGATGTAAAGAATAATCTAGTAGTTTTATAATCCACTAAAATCTAAAACACATATTTTAAATCTATATATGATATATTTTTCTTGCTTCTATTTAAATTTTAAGTTGTCTGTCGGGGAACGCCGCGGGGTCCCCGACAGTGTCAGGGCAGAAGTTTTCTTCTACTTTCAAGGGCACCGGGAGAACAGATAAAAACTCACGAGTCCGGTGCAGTTCCAAAAAAGGCTTTTAATAGTACAAAAGCTCCTCCACAGCAATCCAAATAACAGACAAGCTCTAGCTCTGGTCTGAACTTAGACCATACCAAAGAACCTAAGTCTCCCCACCAAAGAGAGAGGATCTCACCGGGCTGAGTCCTACCCAGAAGAAGGAGCAAAAGGCCAAAAAGCCAAAAGCAAAAGACCGAGGAGCCAAAAGCTGAAAGTTGAGGAACCAAAAGCCGAAAGCTAAAAGGCCAAAAGGCAAAAGTGAAGGGGCCTCAAGTCAGCCCCTTACATACACCAAAGTAATCCAACCAGGAGGGTCATGCCAACAAAGAACTCTAAACAGAGTGTAGTGCCACACCCTATTGCAGGTATAAACAAAGGTTATGCCAAGGTCTAATCCTTTCTACCAAGATTATCACTTATGTAAAACACTGGAGAGGGGGGCTGGTATAAAGTAATACATCTTAACTTCATGAGCTTCATGTAATCTAGATGGTACCCACAAGGTCCTTCTTATTATTATCTGCACCAGGGGTGATTCTGAGTATCTTGTTCTCGTGTACTGAAAGGGTCATTCTCGCCTGCTTAGAGCAAACTAGTATGATCCTTCCTATAGTCTTCCTATAGTCTCAGCGTAGCCAGGGTGGTAGTCTCCTGGTAAATTCTAACTGTCCCACGCTGGGTGCAGTGGGTATAAAGAGGAGCTGTGCCCAATCTAGAAAACATAGAAGTCTTAGTAGATGTATAAGTCAGAAGTTATTCAATCAAGGTGACTTCTGTTACTGCCACACCCTCTAGCAGTGTTTACATAGAAGAGAGGTGTCATTAGAATGAACCTTGACTTAAGTAGATTAAGCTGGGAGTGGGCAAAACAACAAAACTCCCAGAATAGCTAACCTGTCTTCCAACAGTTGTCATCATTTAGCAGCATGCATCACATTTCTACACATTTTCACTTTCAATAAATTGAAATTATTGTTTTGCATGTAGGTTGCCAGAAAATAAACTTTGAATGCTTGAGTTTCATAAGGCAATCCATTAATTCTTGTTATGGTGGTCCTATAACAATTGCACATGTTTTGAGTCCTTTAGTTTTTATTAATACAGTAAGCCCTCACTTACCTAAGATGGCTCTTAAAACTGCAACCCTGAGCATAACAGTGTTTAACAGAAGCTATTCCTGGAATAATGGTAATTTGTTCAGCATCAGTCGAGATTTGTTTTCTATTTTTTCATACATGTTATAATAAAACAATATTGAACAGAATAGTGTTATTTGAGGACCTGAAAGAATTTCATTTTTTTTTCATTTTGTGACTATTTGTTTTCATTTTTATTGGTTTGAAAACAAGGTCTATTTAAATACTGGATCTTTTCTTGGGGATTTCACAGTTTTCATTCCAAGATGAAGGTGGTAACTAGTTGCCATGGAGATGATTACCAAAGCTCCATTGAGGTCTGTGATTTCTGGTGGGAAATGAACATCAAGAACAAATAAATTTTTATAGCACTTTTAAATTTCAAAGCTAACCTTTAAAACGACCCTATTGTATTATCAGAGGGATTATCTAGTTGTAATTACTTCTGCTGGTAATGAAAAGTTGTTGGTTATTAATACTAAAGCTGAGCTGTTTGGAATATAGTATTAGATATAGCTATAGGCCGTATCCTGTATTCAAACCACAATTCTCTCCCAGGAGACTGAATGAAAAGAACAGCTTCTCAAGGTTTCTGAATTCTGTTAGGTATTTTTGTAAATGGAAGATAGAACACATAAATTTAAACTTTGCCTCATGACAGTCCATTCTAGTGATTTTTCAGTGTAGATTAATGAAAAAATATTATATAGGTAATTAAAATTAGATTCAAATCTTGGCTATGTAATAAAGTTCCCTTACACCAACGTTGTCAGATTTAGCAAGTATCAGTACAGGGTACCCATCTACATTTTAATTTTAGACAAACAAATGGACTTTCAGAAAATGTATGTCTACTGAAATATTATAATAAAATTATTCCTTGTAGATCTGAAATTACAGCTCAATCGATATCCTGTACTTTATCCGACAACACTTCCTTAGAGAAATCTTAAATTCTTTCTTTCTGAGACTAAGTCTTTTCATATTTGATTGGTTTGTATCTAAATACCTTCAAGCTCAATAAGATTTTCCAATTGTAGTAAAGGATAACAGTTATAAAAAGTGATCTCTGGTTCCTAGTGACTTAATACACATGTAGTATTTTTTCCTGCTCACATCATGTTCAGTGGTGCTTCACTGGTTGCCTCTCACATAGAAGATGTAGACTTTTTTTTTCCTACTTTGCAATTTTAAAATCTCTGAATTTTTAATAAAATGAGTCCGATAAATATTGACTTTCCATTGGTGATCATGGTCATTAACATCTTTATGTAAGGTACTGAGGAAGGAAAAAATAAAGATTCCATAGGTCTCTAGCCAGTTCCTGTCACATACCCTTGTTTTACTTATTCATTCACTCATTTATATGCTTGGAAGGTTTGGACAGATCGGATATAATTTTTTTTAGAAAATTTTGTTCAAGTGAGACTAGTGAAAAAACAAACTATTAAATATATTGGATAAGATACTATACAGAATAATGAAGCAGTGTACAGAGAAAATTAAGTGGTAACATTAGGTTTGGGATAGGCTCTCTGATAAGTTTTATATGATCAAGAAGCCTAAAGAAAATGGTAATGTTAAGTAGAATAAGAGCAAGGAAAGGAAAATTCAATGATTAGAGGCAAAAGGTCAAGCTCCTTAAGTAGAATAGTAAGAAGACTGGGGTGGCAGAGTAAAGTAACTAAAGTTGTGCATGATAGCAAAGTGAGTTGAAATGCATACTATACTAAGGACAACAGATTACATTTTTAAAAGTGAATCCATTGGAGTGTTATACACAATGAAGTGATATAATCACACTAAAAGTTTAAGTCATGTGTTTAAATCATACTTTAGTGAGTATATTCTATAGATGGTTAAATATATAGAAAGAATTCATACACAATTGTTGTAATATGCTGGTTGAGTAGTAATAGATCAACCTAAACACAATGAAATTAGAATGTTAGCAATCACTTGATCACTTGAATCCCGTTATTCATCGATTTGCTCGAGTGGGCGCCTGTAACATTTCCATTGGACCCTATCACGTGCCAATGTAGCCCAATGGCATCTGGTTGATTCAGGAATATGAAGAGCCTCAAACCGTTCCTTCAGGGTCTTGACAAGGAAGTCTGACCATCTTGTAGGTGGGCGGCCACGTGATCTTTTGACATCCCTTGGGATCCAGTCGGTAATGGCTCTAGTCCAGCAGTTGTCTCCAGATCGCATGTTAGCAATATATTGGATATATTTCACCAGTAGGACAGTGATATTGGAGATGCAATGCAAAGTAAGCAGCTAATATTGTGTAATTTTACACATGACCAATTGTTGAGCATATTGAAATGTATTGGAATAAAAATCTACAGGAAAAGTACATTAGGGGTGTTGGAGATTAGTAGAGTTGAATTTTGATTAAGTTAACTTAAAATATGCATTTGTCTGGCAGATAGAGAGATGTGTTTGGAATTCAGTGAAGAGGTAAAGGGTCGAGAGTCAATGGGGAAAGGTCAGCACAGTAAGCGTGACTTCCAAATCTTTAGACTGAATAAAGGTTGACACACAAGAGGAAAAGGTTTAATGACTAAATTCTGTAATATTATGGAGTCAAAGATATTAGGAAAAAAATCAACAAAATTTATTTCTCATAATGTTCAGTTAGGCAAGAAGTAACTGGAAGGATAGACTCAATTAAAAGATGAATCAAAGATTCAAATCCTGTTGATTGGTTAAGCTAAGAATTATTTAAGCACCACTGATTTTAACTATGTGGATCGTATGGAATTCAAGGGCTAATTTAATGGAAAGATTGGGATGAAAGAAACTTTATTATATAAGTCTGTTCCTTAGAGAAAGAGAAGTTGAGGTTAAAAATAAGGTAATTCCTTGAGAATTTTTGCAGTAGAGTAAATACATGAATTATTCTGTGATGCAAATCCAAGTTATTCATCAAATTGCTTCCTTCTCTACTCCAGAAAAACTTGCCTTGTAGATTCAAAGATAAATATGAGGTGCTCAAAGTTTGTGGTAGTCGTGATTTTTAGCAAGATAGATACAAACAAGAGATTATAGGGTACACAGGTATAAATTGAGTTAATAGGGTGTGATTACAGTTTTTTTTATAATAATGCTGAATAGTACTGTGTATCTGTGTTTGCTGGTGAGAAAATATTTACAAGGTTATGATGGAACTAATCTCTAAAATATCTCTGGTCTGCAGAAATTGATTAAAGAAATAAGGGATGCCTGATGGAGGATAGAGCATCTGCAAATGTGTAACCCATCTTAAATTTTTCAGGCTTTATAAATCTATTTCCACACTCTACTAAAGGTTCACTCCATAAATAGTCTTAGTATTTGGAATACCTTTCTCCTTAGAAATAAGCCTTCTACTCACGTAACCCCACGGTTTTGTTATGTGCTACTAAAACTGTGATCCTTAGAATAACAACAGCATTACCTGGGAACATTTTAGGAATATAAGTTCTTGCTCCCCTACCGAGGTATATTAGAATTTTTAGGCTAGTGCCTACATACTTGCATTTATCAAGTCTTCTAGGTTATTTTTATACAACTACAGTTTGAAATCAGCTTGGCCTAATGTTATTTAACACAGTGTCGACAAATTTTTATTTTACCCTTTTATCTTGCTTATCATCCACCACTGCAAAAAAATTGGAATTGTGTCTAAACCTTCCCCATGTTCCATTTAAAAATTATTTTGTTTTGAGTCCTAGAACAAAATTAGTAGACACTCTAAGAAAAATAACAAGCTACTATGAATGATCTATAATGCTACGAATGATCTATAATGTTATACTTCAAGGACTATTTGAATCTTAACTAAGATTTGAAAGGATTTTTTGAACCAAAGAAAGAATATATGAGAAGTATGTGATTATGTATTTATTTTGGAAAATAATCTTACCAGATGCCTGCGAGCACATCAAAATTTAGTACCCCACCGCATTAACCATTGACTAAAACTCTGAGTCACACACACCCAAACAACTTATCTCTCACTTTAGTAAGTAACTGCTAACTGACATGGGCTGGAAGGAACAACAACATACTCGGTTGCTCTTTCTTGATCTGAAATTCTGGATCATTCTTGCCATGTTTTCTAAAGTTCATTAATTTTCTTTTAAAATCATCTAACTTAAGGCATATTATTTTGCACCTTTTACTTCAAAACACATCTAAAAAGAAACTTATTAAGTAACCCAATATTTAGAGAAGCTTGTTAAAGAACTTCCCACTTATTAATGAGAAGGTCTTATACAGTAGGCCTCCCATGAGTGGTCCAGGGAGGATGGTAATCTATGTGGAAGTCAGTCTTCACCCAGTCTTTATATTCTTCTGTGCATTTCCTATGTCCCCAATACCCAGAGCATCCCTTACAAGTACCTGGGATCTTTGTTTCACTCCAAACTACTCTCTGGAAAGTAACTAGTGAAAATGATAATTACTGTTATTGCATTTTCTATATTCCTAGTGCCGAGTTAAGTGCTTTAGAAATGTTATTTTGCTGGGTCTATGCAATGATCCCGACTCCATGGGGCCCGCCATTTTCCACATCCGGACTTCCCTCTCGTCACAACTCCACCCAGCAGACCAGACTATCACAGCCCAGATCATCGACAGCCACCCTGTAGCAGTTTTTTTTTTTTTCAATCCGGCCCAGGTATGCTGAACCAGAGACTCTCAGACATGGGGCAGAGCTGCTACTTGCTATCCCTGTGCCCAGCTGCTCATGAGGCGCCTGGGAGGCATGCCGGGTTCTCGCCCCTGGCCTGCCACCCCAGCACCTCACAACAAGCCAGACCACCCTCTCCTACTCCATGGGGCCCGCCATTTTCCACATCCGGACTTCCCTCTCATCACAACTCCACCCAGCAGACCAGACTATCACAGCCCAGCTCACGTGGCCACTAGTGGCTGCGCGGTTCATCAATAAATGCTTTATTTAGAGGTGACTACAACAGTATGCCACCTGCACGGCAAGCCTGGCAAGCTGGTCGTGTAGCATTTGATATGCCAAATACCAGTAACATTTATATTAGGTCATTCCCGTGAATGACCTAATATAAATGGGTCATTTACCTATAAATGGCTCTTTATGTTCCTGGAACAAGAGGATGCCTTTGGGTTCTACTAGCATGAGACAGGACATATGGAGATATTACTGGTGCCAGCTCTAGCAAATAGATGATTAACGGGAAGATAGTGATAGTGATAGATAGTAATTTAAAATGATAGAGAGGAAAATTGAAAAAAAATGTTATGCTTACCTAGACTGTATACTCTATTGAACTTAAAAGTTTATTCACAAAGTTCAACTGCAAAAAATACAACCACATAAAATATGAGAAGAGCTTATGAACAGACACTTCCTCAAAGAATACATATAGATGGCCAGTAGGCATATGAAATAGTGTTCATCATCACTTATTATCAGGAAACTGCAATTCAAAGCAATAAGATGTTGCTTCAAACAGTATAAACGACATGTATCACAAAGAATAAAATCACAAGTGTCTGCAGGAGTAGGATAGAAATAAAAGAACACTAATTCCCTATTGATGAGAATATCATCTGATTCAATCTCTATGGAAACAGTATGGCAACTTCTCAGAAAGTAAAAATAGAATTTCCATACAGTGTATCTCTTCCACTCATATCTCCCAAGAACACTTTCATTCATGTAAAAAGATATAGATATAGTTCATTATGGCATGACGTATAATAGCCAAGAAATGGCTATTATTCATATATCCACCAACAGATGAGTGAATAAAGTAGTTGCATATAAATATGCAATGATGTACTCTGAGATAAAAAGGATGAAATATTACTTACTGCTGCAATATGGGTGGGATTAGAGGGTGTCAAGCAGAATGGTGAAAGGGAGGTCAAATACTGCATAATCTGGTCATATCTAATGAATGCAAGACCTCAAACTTAGACCTCAGATCTGAGTTACCAAGTTGTAGAAGAGGGTAAAGTGGCTCTAGAAGAATCATGGTGGAGGATCTTTGACATTTAGGTGATGGTGCAGTCGCTTTTTTTCACTGGAATCATGACTGTTAACACTATTGCAACCCAATTATCTACACTACAATTTTTTTCAGAGGCAGAAGACAATTTTCTGCCTCTGACTGCAGAGGCAGAAGGCAAGTTATAGCTCACAGAGTACCTGTTTGCCAGGGGAAGAGTTGGACACTTTTTATAGACCTATATAAAACACTGGATTAATTTAAGTAGGATAGAAAACTCATTTAATGTTTGATGAAAAAGCCAAGCCTAGAATCAGACAGAGTAATGAAAAACTAAATATGAAACGAGGACTGTATTACAAAGATTCTGAAGAAGAGGAGTGGGGAAGCGAATGAATGAGGATGTCAAATAGATGAGACCAGCAGAAGGATCTACAAGGTATTATAAAGGACAAAAGCGAATGATAGCTAGGTCGCTGGAGGAGTCAGTTTGGAAAGGAGCAGAATTGGATGGCATTTAGCTGGTGATATATTCTGTCCACTGTGAAGTATCTGTGCTAACGTAAGTGAAATGAAGCACATAAAAACGTGTCTAGGTGAGAATAATTCATTGGGTTCCATAGTGTTGGGTGACACCCCTACCTTTAAGCTCCAGCTACCCTTAGATTGCAGCCCCCTCCCGGCCCTGTTAGGGAGGTTTTGAATCAGCTCTGGCATTTGTGAAGGCCAACCTGGAGTGCTGTATTTCAATAGAGTCATGACCTGACTTCATCTCTAGATAGCCTAGCCCACGCTGGGCCAGGCTGGGAAGTTTTGGTGGGTTTCTATCTATAAAATAAGCTGGGAAAAAAGGAAAATAGGATTTTTCCATTTTGGCTTCCCTTGGCTTTCTGTCTCTCTTATCCATTCCTCATCCTTGCTGGGCTTTAATACATGGTGACAGCCATCTTAGCCTACATGTGGCTGGGGCCCAGCTGGAACCCGAAAGTCTGGGGGTTTTTCCTGTTCTTGGATTTTATATGCGATAGTAAAGTCTTTTAAAACTGCACCAGGGTCATTTTGAACTCTCACACCGGCCTGTCTGCATCTCAGGTACCCTACCTCCCTGGGGTGTGCGGCTGGCCGAGGGCGGGCGCCTGGGGCCGTGGTAGAGCCCCAGGTCTCGGCAGAAGGTGGAACTACAACCCCCAGAAGTCCGAGCGGAACCGGAAGTAAAGCGGTCATTTTGAACTCTCACACCGGCCTGTCTGCACCTCAGGTACCTACCTCCCTGGGGTGTGTGGCTGGCGAGGCGGCGGCCACATGCGGCCGCTTATTAATAGAAAAACTAGGAATTTCAACACCAAGGGAAGGTAATACCCTCAAGAAAAAGAAACAGTACACCAGAGGAATCTATCCCTGAACACCACAACACCATGGGGAAACAACGCAGATCCCCAGCTCAGAAGAACAGATGAAGGAATCGACCCTGAAGATTCAAAAAGAATACAGATGTGCATGATCTCTCTGACAGTGAAATCAGAGAAGAAATTGGTAGGATGTTTAAGGAGCTCAACGAAAAAATTGAGCAGATGTCCAATAAAATACAGGAGAACATAAACAGAAGCAGTTGAAAGGGCTGTCAATAAACTACGGGGAGGAAATGAGAGCAGAAATGAGAACCATGCAAATAGAAATATCATCGCTTAAAAACTCAGTAGACGAAATGAAAAACACAATCGGGGCTCTCAATAGTAGGATGACAGCAGCGGAAGAGAGAATCAGTGAGACTGAAGATGAGCTGCAGAAAGCACTCAGAGATCTACATAAGATGGAAAAAGACCGGATAATGGATCAGCAACGGAACAGAGAACAATGGGATGAAGCCAGGCGGAACAACATAAGAATCATAGGAGTCCCAGAGGGACAGGAAAGTAACCCCAAGGAAATTAAAACAGTTAAAAACATCCTGGCTGAAAAGTTCCCGAGTTAAAAGGGACGAAGGCATCCAGATCCAAGAAGCCCGACGCGTACCAGCAAGAAGAGACCCCAATAGAAAGACCCCAAGACACATCCTAGTCAAAGTAATGGATGCCATAGACAGAGACAAAATTCTTCAGGCAGCAAGATCAAAGAAGGAAATTGTATACAAAGGAGCATCCATTCGACTTTCAGCAGACTTCTCAGAAGACACCCTCAAGCCCGAAGGCAGTGGTGGGATATAGTAAAAAAAACTTAATGAAATGAATGCCTCAGCAAGAATTCTTTATCCGGCTAAACTCTCGCTCAGATTTGAAGGACAGATATACAACTTCTTGGATAAACAACAGCTTAGGAACTTTGTAAAATCAAAACCAACCATAAAAGAAGGACTGAAAGATCTACTATAAGACGAGACATAACCCAAAAGAACAACCAACCTATTCAGAAAGATGGCACAAAATCCCATGACAATAATCTCTCTCAATGTCAATGGTCTAAATGCACCAGTTAAGAGACACAGAGTGGCACAATGGATCAAAAAATTGAATCCGACATTCTGCTGCCTTCAAGAAACACACCTGAACAATCGGAGCAAAGACAGGCTCAAAATAAAAGGCTGGAAAACAATCCTTCATTCAAACAACCCATCCAAAAGGCTGGGGTAGCCATACTGGTATCTGACAACATAGACTTCAGGCTGAAGAAGGTCAGAAGGGACAGTGAAGGTCACTTCTTAATAGTCAAGGGATGCATATATCAGGAAGAAATCACGCTATTAAACATATATGCACCCAACGAGGGGCCAGCAAAATACCTAAAACAACTACTAATAGACTTCAAAGAAGACATTGACAGCAACACAATTATAGTTGGAGACTTCAACACTGCTCTATCAACCCTGGATAGATCAACAAGATTGAAACTTACCAAGGAAATACTGGCCCTTAAAAGAAGAGATGGAAGAAAGAGGGCTGGTAGACATATACAGGGCATTTCATCCCCAAAAAGCTGAATACACTTTCTTCTCCAGTGCCCATGGAACATACTCCAAAATAGATCACATGCTGAGCCATAAATCATACCTCCATAAAATCAAGAAGATAGAAATTGTGCCAACTACTTTTTTCAGACCATGAGGCACTGAAAATAGAAGTTAATTGTACACAAAAACGGAGACCAATACCAAGTACCTGGAAACTAAACAGCTCACTGCTGAACAACCAGCAAGTCATAAAAAGAAATCAAAGAGGAAATCCAAAGATTCCTGGAAACAAATGAGACTGAAGACACAAATTACCAGAACTTGTGGGATACAGCAAAAGCAGTGTTAAGAGGCAAGTTCATAGCTCTTCAAGCATTCATCAGAAAAGAAGAAAAAGGCCATCATAAACAGTCTGACTTCACAACTTAAGATCTTAGAGAGTGATCAACAAAAGGAGCCCAACCCAAGCAGAAAGAAAGAAATAATAAAACTTAGAGCAGAAATCAATGAGATGGAATGTCAAAAAACAATCCAGAAGATCAACGAAACCAAAAGCTGGTTCTTTGAAAAAATAAACAAGATTGACAAACCACTTGCAAGACTTGTAAGAAAAGGAAAAGAGAGAACCCAAATAAATAGAATCAGAAATGAAAACGGGGACATCACAACAGAAACCACAGAAATTCAAAAGATCATCAGAGATTACTATGAGAGCCTGTACGCCACAAAACAAGAAAACCTAGAAGAAATGGACAAATTCCTGAATTCCTATAGCTTCCCAAGTCTGCAACAAGAAGATTTGGAATACCTCAACAAACCTATCTCCATCGAGGAAATAGAATCGGTAATCAAAAGTCTCCCCAAACACAAAAGCCCAGGTCCAGATGGATTCACCAGTGAATTCTACAAAACCTTTAAAGAGGGCCTACTCCCAATTCTTTTAAGCTCTTCCAACAAATTGAAGAAACAAAAACACTCCCAAATAGCTTTTACGAGGCACATATCACCCTGATACCCAAAGCAGACAAAGATGCCACAAAAAGGAAAACTACAGACCAATCTCCCTGATGAATACAGATGCTAAGATCTTCAACAAAATACTAGCAAATAGAATCCAAAGAGTCATCAAAAAGATTATACACCATGACCAAGTGGGATTCATCCCGGGAATGCAAGGATGGTTCAACATCCGCAAGTCAATCAACATAATACATCATATCAACAAAAAGAAAAATAAAAACCATATGATCATATCAATAGATGCAGAGAAGGCATTTGACAAGATCCAACACCCGTTCATGATGAAAGCTCTCCGTAAAATGGGGATTGAAGGAACCTTCCTCAAGATAATCCAGGCCATCTACTACAAGCCCACAGCGAGCATCATTCTCAATGGGGAAAAACTGAAAGCCTTCCCCTTAAGATCAGGGACAAGACAAGGCTGCCCACTCTCACCACTTCTATTCAATAGAGTACTGGAAGTACTTGCCATAGCAATCAGGGAAGAAAAAAGACATTAAGGGCATCCAGATAGGAAGGGAAGAAGCCAAGTTATCACTATTTGCAGATGACATGATATTATACCTGGAAAACCCGAAACTCTCTACCAAGAGGCTCCTAGAAATAATACATTCCTATAGCAGAGTAGCAGGGTACAAAATCAATACCCAAAAGTCAATGGCCTTCCTATATGCAAACAGCGAAAGAGAAGAAAGGGACATTAAAGAAACTATCCCATTCACAATTGCGCCGCAGAAAATCAAATACCTAGGAATCAGTTTGACAAAGAATGTAAAGGATCTCTACAAAGAAAACTACAAAACGTTACTTCAGGAAATAAAAGAAGACCTGAGGAAATGGAGACATATTCCCTGCTCATGGATCGGAGGGATTAACATTATCAAAATGGTAATACTCCCTAGAGCTTTATACAGATTCAATGCGGTCCCTATAAAGATACCCATGATGTTCTTCAAAGAAATTGAACAAACACTCCTGAAATTTGTATGGAATAATAAAACTCCACGAATAGCTAAAGCAATCCTTGGGAAAAGAAGATGGGAGGTATCACTTTCCCCAACCTCAAGCTCTACTACAGAGCAGTTGTAATTAAGACAGTGTGGTATTGGTATAGAGACAGACCTGTAGACCTATGGAATAGAACTGAGTATCCTGAAACACACTCTCAAATATACAACCATTTAATCTTCGATAAAGGAGCAAAAAAATATTAAGTGGAGCAAAGAAAGCCTCTTCAACAAATGGTGCTGGGAAAACTGGGCAGCTACATGTAAAAAAATGAACTTAGACCTCCTTCTAACGCCATGCACAAAAGTCAGATCAAAATGGATTCTAGATCTCAACATCAGACATGAATCTATAAGGTACATCGAAGAAAACATAGGAGAAACGCTCTACAACATCGAAACGAAAAGTATCTTTAAAGATGACACACCACTGACCAAGCAAATGGAAGCAAAGATAAACAAATGGGATTATATAAAACTAAAAAGCTTCTGCACCTCAAAAGAAACGGTGACCAAGATACAAAGACAATCCACAGAGTGGGAAAGGATATTCACCCAATACCCATCTGACAAGGGGTTAATATCCAGGATATATCAGGCACTGGTAGCACTCCACAAGAAAAAAACAGCCAACCCCATCAAAAAATGGGGAGAAGAAATGAACAGAAGCTTCCAAAAAGAAGAAATTCGAATGGCCAAAAGGCATATGAAAAAGTGTTCTTCATCTTTAATCATCAGGGAGATGCAAATCAAAACAACAATGAGGTACCATCTCACACCACAGAGACTGGCACACATCCAAAACAGCAAGAACAACCGGTGCTGGCGTGGATGTGGGGAAAAAGGGACTCTGATCCACTGTTGGTGGGAGTGCCGACTGGTCCAGCCCTTTTGGAAAACAATATGGGCATTCCTCCAAAACTAGATATTGAGCTCCCATTTGACCCAGCAATAGCACTCCTGGGAATATACCCGAGAGACCGAAAAACACATAGCAGAAACACTATCTGTACTTCTTTATTCATCTCTGCGCTATTCACTATAGCTAGAATCTGGAAACAACCTAAATGCCCGAGAACAGAGGACTGGCTAAAGAAACTGTGGTTCATCTACACTATGGAATACTATGCGGCTGTCAGAAAAGATGACATTATGAAATTTACCTGCAAATGGATGGACATAGAGACTATCATGCTGAGTGAAATTAGTCAGAAGGAAAAGGACAGATATAGAATGACTGCATTCATTAATACAACATAAATAGATACCAGTGTTTTACTAAATGTGGGAAATGGTAATGGCAGATTAAAACTCACCATTGAATATACACAAAGAGACTTAATTGATAAACTCTAAATACCTGCAGGGCTAGCCACAATGTGCAAAATAAGAGGGAGAGAGATGCAGAGACAGAAGAGAGAGACAGAGAGAGAAAGAGAGGAAACTGGGGTACCTGCTATTAAGGCAGCATGGGGGTGGGCGGGAGGGGTAGGGGTACATTGGTGGTGGAAATGGGGCACTGGTGGAGGGATGGGTGCTGGTATACTGTATTACCAAGAACCAATTATGATCACCTTTGTAATTGTATGTTTCACTGTGGTATAATAAAAAATTAAAAAAAAAAA